>JAMQGT020001561.1:0-56426 GCA_024447675.2 Pterophyllum scalare | reverse complement strand
TAGTGAGAAGTGAGAGAGTGAATAACACTGATGCAGAAGTAGAGCATGGAAAAAACACGGACTGAAAGGAGCAGAAAGCATGAGAGGCAGTGGGGGGTTTGTTTTGAAGGGCACTGTTTCATCAGGAATTAGTGGAATGTAAAAATGAGAATGGGATGAGCCAGGAGAGAGAGAAGAGAGGATAATCAAATGCACGAAGAGAAGGTATGGAGGCAGCTGAGTAGGAGAAAGAGAAACGGAGGGCAGAGCAGAGGGGAGATAAGAAAGAATGACAGGTGTTCAGGCAAGTCTTCGCTTAATTGACAGAAATACTGTATGTCTGCTGGGGAGTGTACCCTCAGAGAGAGAGAGAGAGAGGTGTGTGTGTGTGTGTGTGTGTGTGTGTGTGTGTGTGTGTGTGTGTGTGTGTGAGCGTGTGAGTGAGAGAGAGAGAGAAGGTGAAGGTGACTCCAGGGTTTCATCTTTTCTAAGCTGCCTCTCTAAACCACCCTCCTCCCTCAGCTGTGCAACCAACCAATCAGAACACATGCGTACACAGGACAGCACAAACCCAGATGCACACAACACAACCATTTAATTTGGATTCGGAGGGGTGCACCCAGGTCTAAATGTGTTGACTGTGAGGCAGCATGTAGAGGTAGGAAAGAACATGCATGCTCAGCAAAACCATTTCCTCTATAAATGCAAACGGAGGAAACATGTAATACAGGCTTCCAGACGAACCATTTATAAATTTAGTAAATGATAGTAACACTTCAGATGCATCAGTTACTCAAAACTATGCCACTGCGGGATCTTTGACAGCCCCGAAAACACTGGCATCTTGGAAAACAGAATAAGGATGGCATAATTTACTTCTCATTGTGAGAATGAGCTGAGACAGGTTGCTCTCGTCTTTAAATTATAGCGCTCCTACGCAAGCACATACACGGATTTCAGCATGCCTCTAGGTCCACCGACTAATGAATAGACAGTCTGAAGACGGCATGCATTTACACAAATAGAAGACGTAATATGCAGCAGGCACCCAATGTCCCTCATAAATTAGATTTAGTGGATTTATGTAAAGTTGACAGCATGGATGGCAGGATTTCAGTTTGAAAGGAATGAAAATAGTAGAAGTGGAAAGGTACTAAAAAGCCTCCTTTACAAGAGAAAGAAACAACAGAACAGAAAATTGAAAACATTTTTTGTCGCTTCAGTACAAAAGACTCCAGAATAGGGATGACAGCATTTATTTTTGTTAGGAAAAAAACGGGGGGGGGGGAGATGACATGGGAGCAGACGGCATGTTTGGGATGTAACTCTAAGTATATTCATCCATGAACCAAATCTTCAGATGAGTTTAAAATGCATTCAGTGTACAAGTCAAACTTTCAGAAGTCTATGTCAACATACATACAACATACAACAAGAATCAAAATTTTACAGCTCTAACTCAAATTTTTTGTCAGTCCAATAGTTGTTGAACATTAGCCACAGTATGCTAGCACAGGCTGCATTGAAATCTACAGGGCTTTTTGCCTTTCCTAACATTGTAAGGGATTATGGTAACTTGTGGGCATGCACACATGCAACTATGGGCAGGGTGAACATGTAGGGCTTAATGTGTTACTTTCTACTCTGCTTGGAGAATACAGTTGCAGTTAGTGTCTTTGTTTCCTAGCGGTCGTGCAGACAAATCCATGGTCAGCTCCCAAAGATGACTAATGCAACACTTATGCTTTGCTCACGTGAACTGTGACGTCAACACAGCCCCGTAACCACTTATTCTTGCACTCGATTTTATGCATTCTGCTACAAAATCACAAGGTCTTGCAACTCAACTATCAACGGAAGAATTCGTAGCAGTAAACAAAGCAGACGATTTTTGCTTGTTTGTTTGTTTTCTGCAGAATATCTTATCTTTTCCAGCTCTTGCAGCAATCTCTCTTTGTGCCATCTGGAAATCTCTATGCTCCTGCACTGATGTATCATTTCACACCGACTGAACTTGTATTCACAATATAAACAGGCTCTCCAACTGTACTGCTTACAGTACATTTATCTCAATACAAACTAACTAATAACTTCCCTGTACAACACAAATCCACCAGTAACAGACTCACTCAGAGCAGAATAGCAGAATAGTCCCAAACAGGCCAGCTCGGCAATCTACAGACTATTAGCTGATAGATTTCACTATTGAATCATGTGTCTCCAATTTCATTATTTGATGAAATCTTATGAATAGGTTAGTGCGAGATTATCCTACACTATTACCTCTCTTCCCTGCAGAGGGCATCTAAGATTGTGGTCAACAAGGTGAACACTGATGTAATTAGCCAAATGGTTTAGAAAAAGTGAAGGACCGCAATTATCTGCTAAAAATGTCTCTATTAACAACACTTGAGATAAGCGTCTGAGGAGAGTTGGAGTGGATGAATATATGCCACCAGTATGAATATTGGTGCCACCACTCCAGGAAATCAGTGGGGTTACTCTTTGATGCTCTATGGCATTATCTCTGGTTAGTAAAGTTTTCTGCTTTTACTGCTACTAGTTCTGCTCCAGCTGAACCTCTCATATTCACTTTTGTCCTGACCAGAAACAACACAAGGCAGCTGCAGGCTTACAACAAAGTTGACCCTGTCTGAAACAGAAACACAGTTGAACCCTGTGTTGCATACAAATGTGCGTATATTCTCTGCAGCTATACTTTATTTGCATAAGAGCTTATGAAAATTAAAATGGTGATTGCAACCTCAGGACAACTCAAAAAGGCTACTGTCGGCATAAACAACAACAACAACAAGTGATTTGGCAAACGCGAAACAAAGGAGGTTAAGCAAATTTAAGGATTAAGAAACAATTTAATTGGTCAAGAACATTTAGGTATCCTCTAGCAAGCTGAACCACATTTTCAAAGCATACATAGAGAAATAAAAGCACTGTAGGAGAAACAAAAAACACAAACACATTAAGGCAATTTTTCACAAGACAGCTAATCACAATATTGTGAGCAGTTTGAGTCACTCTGGCATCAAGTCTTTTTACAGACTTTATTCATTCAGTCCACAAACGTGTTCTGTTTGTATAAAAAACATAAATGAATGTCCACATCAAGAATACAACTAAGAAACAAAGACACTGGAGCTACTTTTGATTGAGAAAAATATTTTTAAAATGTCAAAATATCACGGTTATACGTGATATACGTGATTTTGTATTGTTTTTTATTTCTACTGCACGTCCTTTGACAAAAGAGGGACTGATGTAGATTCATCTGCAGTACACTTATCTCCCTAACCATCACACTTCAGTTATTAGTAATGTAACTAGGGAATTGAATAAGTCAAATCCTGTATTCCTTATTTTTTCAAGATAAGCCACCTGGACATTGACTATTTAACTATTGCTCCAGCTCTGCCAAGAAATGGACACTCATGCATTATGCAGGAGGGAGCAAGTGGCTCATCAACAGGGATGCAGAGTGAAACATGGCAGGCAGAGGAGAACAGCAGCGAGGAGGAGTCATGGGTAAGGGCAGGGGAAGAGAAAGGGGGAGATAGGAAGGGCTATGGTTGAGGAAGCACAGGGTCATTCACTGCTCTGCAGACAGAGGGAGAAAATCGCATGGAAGAAAAATGTGGACTTCATTGTTCAATAAGAATTGATGAAAGGGTAAAGGATTGATAGCGTGACAGAGAGACTGAAGTACTGTAATAAACAGAAATCGTTTAAAAGATTAATAAGTGGCGATAAAAATTCAGCTGGAAAATATGAGTATAAGGATAATTCATAGCTGATAGTCATTGTTATACACTAAACTTTTTCCAGTAAGTCTGGCTATTAAACCATGAGACATATTTTCAGAGCACAGCTAATATATCAGTTAGCTCATGTTGGTCTATTAGAGATAAACTGGCATTGGCAGCTATGTTATCTTGTAGGTGTTAAAACCTGGTTTTAATTTATAAATGATGTCATCACATAGTTGGCCCCGCAGAGCGGCTTCAATACTGTCACTCCTGACTGCGACAAATGTACCGGATACACATCTGATGCACGAGTATTTGAAGAATATTGGCTGTTACAGCAATGTAGTTTTTTAGTCCATGGAAATATGCATTAGCATCAGAATCCAGTACAGTCGGGTTCTACTTTTCACAATAAAGTAATTATTCTTACTAGACTTCCCTTACCATCTGTTTTCACTGTGATATGTTCATCTTCCAAGTGTCATCCTGTGGAGAATAATCAGCTTTTGTTTTTAAATAATTGTGTTTTTCAATATTGTACAATAGTTTTTATATTACCCACTGCTAGGAGAGTCCCAGTTTTTTCATGTTACAATCTGCAAGTCTAATATTATCTTCCTTGCACAATATGATAGCAGTTTTGAGGAATGTCAGATGGTTCAAATGGTGCTATATCATCAACTTAACATTCAACATGTTTTTGCCACACTGCTTAAAAGAAAACAAAAAAAAGTTATAAGGAGAAAACTGGGAAGTCAGAAAAGGAGAGAAAAACCAAAATGAACTCTGAAAACATGCCAAGTTGTATTTTGATTACCTGGCGAGTAAACATGAGTCATAGCAACAGTCGAACTGTGGGATTGCAGTGCGATGTTTTTGGTGTTGTTGCTCACCAAAGATTAAAATAACTAATTTCTGGCATGTCACATAGTTCAACTAAAGATTACCATTTGTGATCAATGATTTCAAAATTTAAGGTGCCGTCACACTGGGCTGAGAATTTTAGCAGTCAGCTACCAGAACAGATTGTTATCTAACAGTTAGCTTGTGGAGCCATTAGCAGTAGCAAGCAGTTGATTGGTACACTCGATCAGTACCCCCCCCCCACACACTACATTTGATACTGAGAACGTCATTGACTTTGGAATATATGAATTACTTGAACTTTTAAAAAATGTCTTTGAACTGATTCAGTAGGTTCATCAAAGTGCTGGAACCATTCCTTTGAGATTTTGGTCCACATCTCCCATTCCACCACCTACCTGTTGGATTCAGACCTGGTGGCTGTGGAGGCCATTTGAGTACAATTTGAAATGATTTGAGCTTTGTGCAGCCATCAGAAACCTGGGTACACTGCGGTCATAAAGGGATAGACATGGTCAGCAACGATAATCAGGTAGGCTGTGGTGTTTAAACAATGTTAAATTGGCACTAACGGACCTAAAGTGTGCCAAGAGAATATTCACCACACCACTAGACCACCACCAGAACTCTGAACCGTTCATACAAAGCAGGACAGATCCATGCTTTCATGTTGTTAACCCCAAATTCTAACCCTACCATCCAAATGTTGCAGTAGAAAGACTTAGAGAAACTTATCAGACCTGGCAAAGTTTTTCCAATCATCTATTGTCCAATTTTGGTGAGCCCATGTAAATTGTAGCCTCAGTCTCCTGTTAAACAGGTGTGGTACTCTGTGTTATCTTCTGCTGCTTTAGCCCATCTGCTTCAAGGTTCAGTGTGTTATGCATTCAGAGATGCACTTACGACTTGGTTGTAACAAGTGTTTATTTGAGTTACTGTTGCCTTCCCATCAGCCTGAAAGCATCTGGCCATGCTCTTCTGGCCTCTGACATCAACAAGAACTCCAGCTCACTGGATATTTTCTCTTTTTCTGACCATTTTTTGGGAACTCTACAGATGGCTGTGTGGGAAAATCTAAGTAGATCAGCAGTTTCTGAAATACTCAGATCAGCCAGTCTGACTCCAACAACCATGTATTGTTCAAAGTCACTCAGATTAACTTTCCTTCCTATTCTGATGCTCAGTTTGAACTTCAGTGGGTCTTCTTGACCATATCTAAATGCACTGAGTTGCTGCCATGTGACTGGCAGATTAGATATTTGAATTAACAAGCATTTGAAATGGTGTACCTAGTGAAGTGGCAGGTGAGTGTATAAAATAACTAGAAAACAAAACAGCTAAATATGAAATTGGAGCCTGACTGGGAATGTTACGCTGTAAAGGAAGAACAAAAGCTACTTCTGTAAATAGAGGGATGTGCTCATTTATAACACAATACAAAAGGAGTACATCATTGCAAAATGGAATGTGGCACAATGTCATTTTATCTCTATTATCTTGTTTTCATAGTTGCTGGGACCTATTGTAGTTGAAACATATAGCTGAAAACAAAATTGAATTTATTGCCCAGCCCTACTATTGTCCCTGAAGATCAGAATTTCCGCAGTCATCAAATTTAGATGGCTGTTTTATAGCTGGAAATTGATTCATACAGACCAGTGTTCTTACTGTCTGTGATATCAAAGAGTTTGGTGCCAGACACAGGAGGAGAGAAATCACTAAGAATAAATCGAGAAGGAAAGAAGACACAGCTGGACAAACGACAGCCAATGCTGCAAGAGACAAATCGCAGCCAGCAGGTTTCCCTATGTGATACAGTAGGTGTGACAATACACTCACACACAGCGACACAAACACACAAATAAACATGACAGCAGCTCCTGCATTTGGTTAGTTGGATTGCTTGAAATATTAAACATAAAGTAAATGTCACAGCCTTTCCCCCTTATATATTTGCTCCTCATTTCTCTTCCTTTTGCTCCATCTTCTCCTATCCTGTCCTCAGCCCTCCACTGACAGTTTCCTGTTAATGACTTTCATTTGCACAGGAGGCCACAGAGTGGAATAAAGAGTGGGCAGGCAGCACGCACACAGCACACACACACACACACACACACACACTGCAGGTAGTAGAGCTAGAGCTGAGCACATACTGCAATGACCACCTCTCACATCACAGTAACAGTACTATGTGGGGAAGGCCAGTTCTAATAAGGCCAAAGTTGCCCCTCTGTCTGCTGAAATCTCTGGGGAATGCAGAAAAGGACATCCTGATGTTAAGAGTGTGGCATCACTGCTGTCACTATCAGTCTGATGATCTGCACTAGTTCAGTTGAGCCTAAGGCTTGGAGGAAAATTTTGTTTCTCAAAATACTTAAAGAAGAACACAGGCTTTTCGTAATTATTTGAAGAACACGTCGTGCATAAACCTGTCTGGGTATTCAGATTTATTCTCAGTTAAATTATTAAAGAGAGCTTGAGAGGTATCTTAACGCATTTAGGACTACCCCAGCAAACAGCTGTTACACACAGAGATGGAGGCCAAGCTTGATGCTTTAGAACTGCTGGATCATGCAGAGTTAATAGAAGACCAAGACAGAGTCCCAGTACAGTAGGAACACAGCAGGTTATAGTTGAGGTGCATTGGATACACTTTGATATCCACTTAAGCAGCTTTAAGGCTGTTAAATTCATGCAATTGGGCAACATTGTAAACATTAAGTTTCAGGAGTGAGTTGAAGATGTGATTCATACCAAAGATTGCACATTTTATGTCTTAGTCGTCCATGAAATGACAATACCATCTAGGATTTGCCTCATATCCTTGAAGAAACATGCCCCTTTGATTCACTGTTATGGATAAAGAATGATCCAGAGCGCAAGAGCACACATACCTCTACATATAAGAGCTGCTACATGAAGTTTGCATTAAAAATTAATACTGTTTTAGGTAAACAGAAAATTCTGACAGACAAAACATAAAGCATAATTGCAGAGGTGTTCAGTATGTTGTGAAATGCCACTGGACTGATACATAATAAGAACACACTCATGTCTTCTGATCCAAACTGAAACTGTGATTAATTACTGTCAATAAAAGCCCTATGTAACGGCATGAAACTATGATATTTCATGACAATGATGCCAAGAAAACAGGCAGTTCAGAGGCAAAATTGTTCAGTCAATCAAAGCAAAAGCTGGCAAGATTTCTTCCCCATCATGTACAGAAGTGCAGTGTCTGTCAATAAGTCTGATTGGCTTTCAGCCGGGGTTTGAACCTGCTGAGTTTCTACAAGGTGGATTATGCCTGCTGGCAAGTGCTCAAGTACTCACAGGGTGTATCAAGGGTGCAGTGTGCTCTCTCTCTACGCACACAAATCCAAACAGATAAACACAAACACATGAAAAGATATGCAATGAAGCTAATTAAAACGCCCCTTTTGGCTGCATGTTGTGTTTCTGAGTGCAACTCACATCTCTGAATCTGTTCCAGGATCTGTCCTTGTACTGAGCCACGGTTCCCAGCCATTTCTCATTATTGTTAGCGGAGACCACCGTTTCTCTGTTCAGCAGAAGAGCCGCGACAGGTAGCAGAAAGAAGAACATCTTCTGAAAGGAGAGACAGAAGAGGAGAGCCGCTCCGAGTGAGAAAACACATGGGAGCGAAGGATGCTGCAAAGTGTATGAAGAGCGGAATGAAGTGAGACGGAGCACTTTACAGAACACAGAAGTCTCACACTGTGACGCATCGTGGGTCAGAATGTCACAACAAAGCAACAAACGGACCCCTGCTGATAGACTGCATGGGGTGCAGAGTGATCATTTCATCAAACTGCTGATCCTCCTTCTAATCCGATTATAAACACTGGAGAGTTGCTACCGCGGCAGATGGAGCACGGCGGAACAGGAGCTCGGGAAGCTTCCCCTCCGCTAATTTAAAAAGCAATTAGCGGCGTCAACACAACTGCTGCCCCCACGGAGCTTTGTCTTGTTTTTTCAACTGCTTTCTCTTACATCACTTCAAATTTATATTTCTTTTAAAATTCACACCCAGCAACGAGAAAGAGTGAGCTGCCTACCTGGAATAGTTCGTTGGTGTCCACTTTCGATTCCCCGGGTAAAATAAGTCCACGGCCCCGGGCGCTCCGGTAGAACCCGACTAGTAGTGGGATTGACGGCAAAAGCGAACAGCGAGCACTAGAGGACCGGGCGCTTTCTCCTCCTCCTCGGTCATCAGACACCGCCTCCTCTCTCTCTCGCTCTCTCGCTCTCTCTCTCTCACTAACCGTGTCATTGATTTTCATCAGGGGATTTTTTTCTGTGTTCACAGAAGAGCGCAGGCAGGCAGGATTTGGGAGGCACGCCAAAGCGCTGTTTTTGGGTGTACATTACAAACACAAATTATATGTCAGTCGTGCGCATTTGCTGTGGAATTTAAACTCGTGTCCGCGTGGTTAATAAAATTAAATCGCATAACTAAGCAGTGCATGGGTGTCTAAAATGCTCTCCGTCCTCAGTTCCTGTGGAAGATGGGTAGCGCTTTTTAGCACCATGGACAGGGCAGGCCTTATCACCCCCCCCTTTTTTTAAATGACAGTACACTTCATAAATAGGCCACATAACCAGGGCTTTCATTTTGCGGGTATATGACAGTGTATGTATAAATTATTAATCGACGACTCTGTTTTGTCTCTCTTTGCAGGCCTCTGATGTCTGTGTGAATGTGTTGAGTTCAGTGAGAAGTTAGTGTCGGCTTCTGTACCTGTGCTGATGCTGGTGGGTAAGAGAAATACTCTCTATGTGTTCTGTTGGCACAGATAGAGCCGACGAAGGTGTTTGGAACAACTCTTTCATCTCCGCAGATTCACACTCTTGCTGATATTGCAAATGTCTTTACAAAACAGGCTACTACCAGGCTTAATAAGGCTGTCAAACAATCGTCAGGAGAGAGACTTTTGCTTTATTTTGCAATTTTTTTTCAAAGCGTATGGCTTGCTGCCTGGATTGGTTTGGGTTGCTCCAGGTGCTTGTTAGCAAAGCTAATAGACATATGAGAAATCACAAATTTTTATTTTTCAGTTGTTTTGATTTCAGATTACAGTTTAATGATGTTAAAAAAATGTTACTTGGCTGAATTTATTTTTAGATCCATTTTAGATCTGTACCTGTAGTATGTTATATATGCCATTTGGATATAGTCAATTATCCAGTAATAATTCAATTTCACAACTAGCGGAACCCAACATTTTGGGATCATTACAAATATTTTCCAAATAGAAAATATTGTCAAGCATAAACAAGCAAAACAAAGGCTACAAAAAGTAGGCACAGAAGAATCATATTGCAATCCAAGAAATATTACTTTTTAACATGTAAAGCTGCTGACATTTAAGGTTTTGTTATTGAGTTTTTCTCTACTTTCGTATCTAAAGTCTGAGAGTGCTACTCTTGAATTGTATGAACTCTTAAGGAGGTTCAAGAGCAATAAATTCAGAATAATTGTGTCTAGGACCTTATTGTTTGTGAACATCACAACTGTTTAAAATAGTATCACAACACCCATATACAAAGTGAAAGGACAAAGGAGAAACTCTACATGACACTGGTTTATCAGTTATTACATTTTTTTATTGTAATATGGGGGTATTTATCAGATGCAATTTATCAAATTTTTATAACTGATCAAACAGTACAAGAACTTTGTGAAAAACATATTCATCAGTGGCTCCTCATATGCATTAACAAATTTGACTGAACAAAATCTAAAAACATTTCTTATACAGTGCAAAAATCTTGAGCCACCCCTCATTATATTTTGCTAGGCAAAGGGGAAATCGGTTCAGTGATCTATTGAAAAATGTACAAACAGACATGGAAATACAGTATTTAGGTAAAATGTTTGCACAATTCTAACAAGCTTGAAAGTCAATATTTGGTATGACCACCTTTATTTTTTAGTGCAGCCTGAACTCACTTAGACTCCTGTCACACTTACACAAAGAATCCTTGATGGGCTGCAGATAAGTAACTGCTAACAATCCACAGAAATTCATGGCAGATGGGAAATGTAAACAATTGATAGTGTGCACATTGCGTGTACTGTGTGTGCACCGCAGGACCTGACGGCATGTGACGTGTACAGAACACATGCAAGCCAGCAAGAGGTGGTGGATGTGCGCGTGCAGTTGGTGGACAGTTGCAGACAGTTGTGGACAGTTGACTTGCTGAAGACGTGGCCTGCGGATGGTGGGGAATTGTTACTTTGGTAGAATGTCTTAATAGTTGATGTAGTGAAGTGAACATAGCATCTGTGGATTGTCATTGTCGATGGTTGCAGAAGGTCACGGGACGACTATAAAAAAGGCTGCACCCAAGGTGTTTTCACCATTATCTGCCACCTTCAGCCTGGCTGTGGAGGACTGAGGACTGATAGCAGACTGAACATGTGCAGTACCTGCATTGCGGACAATTTCTGTGTCCTCTGAGTGTGGCTGTGGATAGTCGTCCTTAGCCCTCCGTAAGTTTCTTTGCATCAGTGTGATGGGGGTATTAGGCAAGCTTTCTTGTCATTTCTTTAAGTAGTCTTCAGGAATAGGTCTCAAGACATCATGAAAGACATTTAAAGTTCTTCTTCGGATGTTTGCTGCCTTTTGTTTCATTCTCTGTAAAGATGATCCCACACTGCTTCAATAATATTGAGGCCCAGGCTCTGGGGAGGCCATTCTACAGCTATGTGCTTTTCTAGCCAGGTATGCCTGGAATTTTTGTCCTGGTTGTGGAATGGTTGTGGAATGCAGGTCCAACTCTTTATCCTATATCCTCAATATTTGAGGATGCATGGGAGTTTCCCCAAACAGTCTACATGTCAGGGTTCTAGCCAGCGGTTGATCACCTGGCGCTGCACCATGCTGAGGTTGTCTTGCACCGGGCTGAGAATTTCACGGGTTCCTATCATAACTTTTTAATCAGTGCAATTAGAAAGGGAGTGCACACCCTGCACACTCCACCCTGTCACAAATACCAGACTCAGAATTTTTTTCTCTTGCTAGATTGCTGCACTGTAGTATTATTTCAAAGCAATTATTAGTGCTATTAAACATAAAATCCCAGGAGCTGTGAGGAGCCTTGTCATTCTGACAACGTGATACATAGGGAGTGCTATATATACATACATAACCAGAAATCCCCTCTGAACCCTACGCTGCAACATACAACGTAACCTGACGTGCATCTCTCTAGATATGTAACTACACATCCACAAGGATTGTGATTACCATGTAGTCTTCAGAAGTGATTTTCTAACATTAGCAAGCTAATGCTAATTAGCTAATGTTAACTCCCTCAGTTAAAAATGAAAAATGTTTTCTGGCTAGAACCCTGTATGTGTTTTGTGGATTTGGAGAAGGCATTTGACCATGCCCTTCAGGGTATCCTGTAGGGGTACTTCAGGAGTATGGGATAATGGGCCTAAGTCTTAAGTCTTTGTGGGTTATTGGGACCCCGTACAATCAGATATCCGGCAGAATTTGGTTCACATTACTAGTAATAAGTCAGACTTGTTCTTGGTGGGTGTTGATCTCTGTCAGGGCTGCCGTTTGTCACTGATTCTGTTCATAATTTTTATGGACAGAATTTCTAGGAACAGTGTGGGGCAGAGGGTGCCTGGTTCAGTGGTCTTAGGATCTCATCTCTGCTTTTAATGGATGATGTGGTGTTGTTTGCTTCATTGAGCAACAACCTCCAGCACACACTTTGGCAGTTTGCAGCCAACTGTGACGTGGCTGGGATGCACCAGCCACCTCAAAGTCTAAGGCCACGGCCGTCAGTTCCTAAAGGGTGGAGTGCCCATACTGGATTGGGAACAAATTACCACCCCAGGAAGAGGAGCGTAAGTATCTTGGGGAGAGTGGAGAGGGAGATTGACAGCCTCAGCAGTGTGGCAGACTCTTAACCCATCTATTGTGATGAAGAGAGTGTGAAAGTGAAGCTGTCAATTTACTAGTTGATCTATGTCCCTACCCTCATCTATGGTCATGAACTCTGAGTAGTGAACAAAAGAACAGATGGTGGCTGGCTTAGAGATACGATGAGAAGCTTGGCCATTCAGGAAGGGCCGCTATTCCTCCACATCAAAGTGTGCAAGCTGAGGTGGTTCAGGCTTCTGACCTGACCAGGATGCCTCCTTGGTGCCTCCTAATCCTACGTGAGGTGTTCTGGGCATATACCACTGGAAGGAGGCCCTGGGGCTGACCCAGGACATGCTGGAGAGATTACATCTCTTAGCTGGCTTGGGAATGCCTTGGTGAACACCCCCTAGAAGAGTTGGGAAGATGGAGGTCTGTGTGTTCCTACTTAAGACAGTTGCCCCCGCAACCTGGATAAGAAAACGGACGGATGGATGGCTCATTTATTTCACTGCAACTTTAAGTCTTTAATTTTATTTTAGTTTACAATTTTGTTAAGAATTGGACCTTCCTTTTTTTTTCCTTTTTTTTTTTCCATTTCTCACAGTTGCATCTAGCTGAATTGGAAAGTCCAATAAGCATCTTATGAGCTAAATGATTATGAGACACTTGAGTTTGACATTTAGGAGCTCGTACAAGGCATTTATATGCAGTATAAATGAATAGTTATGTAGCTTGTGTTAAAGGGTACTCTGACATTTACAGTAAATCCGGGTAAAGTTGGAGCAAGACTTGGAAATGAGATCAAGCATTTGTCCTTCAGCTGCCAAATGCTTATTTACATTTGCATTTCTTATTTAGCCTTGTAGCTCTCACTGAGCGAGTAAGAGCTACAAGGTAATGTAGTAAGTACTACAAGACGGACAACAATAAACACCAATAAAGATACATCTCCCCCAAAGTAAATTATATTGTTTAATTGTTATTACATTAACGTTGTCTTTTTAGCTACATTGTACCTTTTTCTACCAAAAATACTGGTGTTAATGACAGGTACACTGTGGGTTTATTTAAAAAATACTAGAGAGAATATCTGAAAGACAGATATATTTATGTTGTTTAAAGTACAATAGAAACATGGTTGAATGGATGAATACAGATGTGAAAAGGCTTTTATCAACCCTTTGCTTTAAATAGATGGAGTAACGCCTTGCTATCAGACTTATCCTCAATTTTAATGCTTGGAAGTAAAAGACATGGAGCCATATTCACTATTTTGAAAGTTGTTCATTGTTATTGTATTGTTATAACAGATTACCCCAACTGTCACCACGCTCTGCTTTCAAAAGATACAGCCCAGGCTCACTTCAGTCAGATAGTCTTCTGATTTTCTTCCCTTTCTCCCCCTCCTAAACCCTGTTGTCCGAGAGGCAGGAGGGACTGGGAGATAAAGCACAAGAGCAGCTGTAGGAGAGCCAGTTTTGAATAATAAAGATCAAAAAGTATGAAACAAAGCAAAGGGGAGCAGGGTGTCCCAGCAGTAAGTTTACAGTCATGCAGCTCCCACACAGTGACTACAGATGGTGAAAGAAAAAGAAAGATGGTGTAGAAGAGGAAAACAAGAATGATGAAAGAAGATTAAGCTTCTGCGTGTACATGTGTGCGTAGGTATGTTAGAGGCAAGTGAGAAACAGATAAGAAAGCGAAGTGTGCAGAAGATATTTTAAAGTAGGCAGTGTGGTGTGTTTCTTAATGAGCTTTGTGTCTGTAACATCGGCATGAAAACTCAGTTTCACTTCGAGTGACTCCAGAGAAAGGATCTGTCAGTCTGCCTGAGCACAGACCATAATCATAAACCCTATCAGCTTATGAGATGCTACCTGCCTGGATTGTCCCAGTGTGCGAGGTGAAAAATGTTAGCAAATATGGCATTTCCATCACACAACAATTCACATCTCTGCTCGGGGCTCTTGGGGGCATTTATAAATCCAATTACACCTCTGACGTTCCACATAGGATGAAAAGAGAAAACTCATAGAGCATGAAACATACCAGCAAATTGGATGAGTGTATAAATGTCTCAGCATCCCAATAGATATTTTTATATGCTATATACATATCCTAATCAGTTCCTCATCGAGACTTTAGTGCCAGTACAATGCGTATGTGGTTGACATGCCCAATGAGAACACAACTAATTTAGCATCCAATAATACTGAGATAATAATCAACATGTAAGTGCATTAAATCACCATAGACTCTTTTAGAAACAACCTCCAGTCAGCTCTCATATTTTGCTCAGTCATGCAGGCACTACTACACGTTATTTTTTTTCAAAGCAAAATTATGGATGTCTGTTGTTGTCACTTCCCTCAAAATCTGAGTGGAAAAGTGGGTTTCTCAAGGCTTTAAAAATGCCTCGACAAACATCAGAAAAGCACATTTCTTTTTGGAGATGAAAAGTAGGTTTTGGCCTGAAAAATGAGAAGGGAAAAATTAAGAAAAAAAAAGAGTTATAAAAGTTGTTTAGCCCTAACATACAATACAGTTACTGTATTGTCAAGGCAACTATGGAGGAAATCCTGAGTTAAGATAACAAGTTATTGGATTTTAATCATTAACTTCTCTTTTATATTTATAGATGAAGACGTGTGTTATGTTACAGCATTTTCAAAACATTTAAATCCAAACCTCATAGAAGAACTATGAGGCAGGTAAACGCTGTCTGTAAGGCAGCTGTCCATAGAACTGAAAGTTGCCAGTTCCTCAATCATCTAATTAAACTAAACAGTTAAACAAAGATTAAAATTGATCATCCAGTTTTAGAGATACTGGGAGGTTGATTTTATTTATCTTTGTACAGAGCTAAGTTGGTTCTCTGAGCTTCTAGTCTTTCTGCTAATTTAAGTGCATTTGCTGCTGGAGGTAGCTGTGTATTTAACATTCTCAGCAAGCAGGGAACTACAGGTAGAGGACTGCTTTCCATGGTGCTGCAGGCCCATGAATCAGTGAATTACTGAGTGACAAATTCAAGTTTGCTTAATTTTACCTTATTATGGCATAATCTAATTCACTAGCAAGACAGACAAGGCACAGACAGTAAGGCAGACAGTGCATCTGTAGTCAAGGACAAGAAGGCTAGTGGTGAATAGGCAAAGATCTCCCTTATGGCATTCAGCAAAAATATAGAAAATACTTAAGACGCTTTAATAGCACTGCAGTCTGCCTTGTATTCAGGGTTCAAAGATCCCCAAATGTTTGTGCTGATATTCCACGGGAGGACACAACAGAGGAGGAAACAGTTTAGTGTTACCAATAAGTAATGAAAGAGAGAAGTTATCTTCTTACTGCAGCCCTCTGTTTGGACACAACAAAAAGAGAGGTGCACTGCAATGC
The DNA here is from genome assembly GCA_024447675.2 of Pterophyllum scalare. NCBI lineage: Eukaryota > Metazoa > Chordata > Actinopteri > Cichliformes > Cichlidae > Pterophyllum > Pterophyllum scalare. The sequence goes on along the minus strand of JAMQGT020001561.1, from coordinate 40,522 downwards.
AGCACAGCATCGAAAACTGCCGGGCCTCCCTCCAGGGTAGCGGTGAAGAGGCAACACCCAAGGTCACCGACGTTTCTTGACTTGGGCAGTTAAGAGAGTCTTTCTCGGGAGGAATTTCTCACCAGAGAAACAATAGCACCCTAGAGAGGCACATTTGACACCATTTACTACACTGGAGCAAAACAGTTCATCTTTCCCTTTGTCACCTCTTCATGCACCTTTTAGAGCATTTTTCTCCCATCAGGAGCTTGATTTCTGCCAATAGAAATCTTAGACTTTTAGTTTACTAATATGTCACCCTCCTGGATATATTTGCATTTCCCAAACTGGGTAATGGAAGTCACATTAATATACATAGGAATAAGGGCAAAATATAAACTAATATGGGACATGGTGAAGAACTTGTTTGAACTTGGATTATTTGTTTTTGCTGAATTAAACCAAACACATCACCAGTGTGTTTTGGTTCAAATGCTGATTCTCAACGTTCAGTCACACAGGACGACAAAAGTATTATGTGATATAAACCTAAGAGCTATAAACTATTTGTCAACCCTGTCTTGCAATGTTGGTAACCATTTCTTGTTATTGCTAACAAGATACTTTTTAATGTTTCCTTTTCTCGACTTCAACCTTGGCTAAAAAAGCTGGATGTGAAAATGTCCTTGAGCATATTTACTGTGAATCATAAGAATGCTCTTTATTTTTATTTGTTGCTGCTGCTAATGAAGGATGACAGGTCACAAAAGCACTCCAGTTATTAATGTGTTCCAGGCTTAATGCCTTTAAACTTCTGTCCTTTTATAACAAGGCAACTTGAAATGTGTCACTTTCTGTTTTGGTGGATGATCCAAAATAAAAGCAAGAACACATCCCTTTGTCATCACTGCCAGCCTGTTAAGATACAGGGCTTCCTTCTACCTACAGTAACAGATGAAACTCTGCAGCTGGCTACAGTGGTGGGCTCAGGGCCGCCTCAGAGTGGGAGGAAATAGATTACCCTTATCAAAGTTTTCTCAAAGGAAAGTTGCAGCCATGAAAGCTAATTACACTCTGGCTCCACAGGGAACAACTACAGAATCTACTGATTTCTTACATTTTATTATCTCTAAGCTTTGCTGACAGGATTATATGCACAAAGTGTGACTTGTGGTCATATTTCATACATAGTTATGTTACTTTATGTGTGAGAGCACATGCAGTATGCTTTCACTGCCAATCCCACTGCAGGCGCAGGATTTGGTGTCATTATTGTGGATCTACTGAGCTTTTGCCAATATTTAAAAGAGATAAACAAAACCAAGAAAGTAAAGAAAGGAACTAGAGCTTTTAGTAATGAAGGAAGGTCCAAAATAAGCAAACTGTTTACATTGTTGACTGATGTTTTGAAACCTTGAGTGGGGGGACTCCTACAGCCAATCCAAACAACGCAGGTTGTTACACGCTGGGTTTACTTTTCAGATCTTTAGTCTGTCGTCCACTTACTCTGCCTGCAGAGAGCTAATTAATCACCATTCAACTGCTTTTCAAAAACAGTCCTCCTGATTCCCTCAAACCTGTTTAATATTTGTGATCCAAGTTCTAAGCTGTCTCTTTCACCACTGAACAAATCAGTCATTCCTTCAAACGTTTGACACTGACAAGGACTGACTGCCAATTAAGAAGATTTTTCTCCCTCTCTCTCCATCAGTCCATCTCTACTCGTCTTCCCTTCTTTTGCTTTCATGCAGGTCAAAATCATTCCTGCAGAGCGCTCTTAGCATTCACAGTCGATCTAGAAGACAAAATTTTGTCACGCCTGATGGAAAATGTATTAAAATTCCAAAAGGAGGCATTTGAGATTTGACTGGCAAAGTTCAAGAGCAGCCTGACACAATGATCGCATATGCAAGATAAGTGATAAAATTATAGATATGCATGAAAAAAACCCCATTCCATATCTGAAATAAAACTATTTATTTAATAGAAAGAGCAAGTACAGGAGATCTATATGTATCTGGCCAAGGCTAGAAAATGGTCTCTAATCTCATTGTAATACTAGTGTAAGTACTGCAATCTGCAATCCTGCTATTTAAGTAGCTGAAGTTGTGAATCCTCCCATAGTTCCCTGATGATGTGGAGTGGGTCTTCTCTCTTTCCTTTGCATTTTGCAGATGTACTACAAAGGAAATTCAAACCAAAACTGCGGACCTCGTACTAAAAATTGCAGTAATCACCTTGGAAGCGGAATCAGGTTCCCGTCCAGTGTAAATGGAATTTTTATGTGGAGCCAAGCCAACATTTGGTTTACATTTCTGTAAAGGTTTGACTTTTAAACCTGTGTCATCAGAAAATGGGCCCACGGGGGACGTAAAATCAACGCATAGTCTTGTTTTTGTGCAGTCTCATCTCATTTGTGTAAAATGAAAAAAATGAATGAATGAAATACACAGCCCTCAGGGTATTTTAAATGACTTCGTGTCTTACTGTATATCAGAGCACACCCTTGGTGATGCTGCTGCCCCGTGACAACACGGTATCTCTAAAATGTCGGCTACTTTTCTCACTTTATGAATCGTGATGTGAGAAACTTTTGTTCCCTGCTTTTCTCTCTTGGTTATGTTTCATTCCTCCTGTGGCTCCAGTGATTATGCTATACAGTGTATATTCAGTTTTTGTTTGTAGCGTTGCATTCACTTCAGCTTTTCTCCCACTTCTGTTGTATACGCTCAGTTCTTTCAAGAGAGTGATCGCACAAGCGTATCATCCTCCCTCTTATTTGTCTTTCACTTTATTGACCCTCTTTGGCCCTTTGTCTCAGTCTCTGTCTCCCGTGACTTTACACATTCTTTCTCATCCCCCTCTTTGCTATGCTGTAAAACCCTTAACTACGTCTCCAGTTTATTCCATGTACTTTTTCATCTTCAGACTTTATATTACATCCCTGCCTTTCAGTCTCTTCCTCCTAATTCTCTGTAGACATCAAATTGTGGATCATGGCTCAGGATAATTCTCAGAACCCCCTCGTATCTGTTTCTCTGGGTGTGACCCAAATTGTTTTGGACAGGCACGACACAGCTACTTGTGCCAGAGGTCCTTTTGTTGGGCAATGATTCAGAAAGCTGTAAACATTCATGCACTGAAACACACACAAATAGACAGAGAGACAACACAGCCTTTTTTCCTTTCCCCCCCCCATTTTACTCCATAGCAGGGTGAGTCAATTGTTGGCCATATGAGCATCATCAAATCCTTTCCTAGGCGAGAGGAGGGATTACACAGTTAGACTAGAAATTGCAGCTGGTCAGTAGAGAAAGCATCACTGATGAGCAAAAGATGAACTCTCTATAAGACTGGTCTCAAAAGAACTTTAAACATCAAATGTCTTCTTAGGCAATACAACACACATTGCTAAACAGAGAGAGAGAGAGACAAGACCTGACCACATGAGGACATGCATTATTCAGATTTACAGTCAGCAATAAACTATACCTGAGACAGCCACTTAGATGTTCTATATTCTCTTATCACACTAAAAAAATAACTTTCTATACAAACACGCACACGGGGTGTGAAATCTAATCCCAGCCTTCTGTTACCACAGCAGCCACCTGTGACGGCTTCCTCTTGTCCTCATTGCTTTTTACAGAAAAACAAATGAATCCCAGGTGAGGGTAGAAGAGAGAAATGGAGAAAAACACGGAAAACAAATGAAACACAGTCAGGGGGTGCCAGGCTGGCAGCTTATCAGCATGTAGTAACTTCAAAACAACACACGAGGCTTGAAAAAGACACAAGATAATACACAGGACAGTAAAGCAACTGTTAAAACCAAAATAAAAAAGTGACTTTTTAACAGTGTACTGCCTCTGCAGTAGTTCACATAAGGCCACCGTAGAAAGAAAAATTCAAATTTTGGACTCTTTACTCCCTTTTCATGCTATTTTCTACCAACAACAACTGCATTTGTTGATACTTCCTTTCCATAAGTGGTATTTCAGTGCAGGGACTTAAGTTGTGCTGAAGTATTGTGTTGGTGCTTTTGTATTAGTAAAGGTCAAGATGATATAAATCAAGCTACAGCTCATCTCTTAAGAGATTTACACTTATAACTAAAGCAAACGGAGCAATAATGAGGCATCAAAAACTGTAAAGGCTAAAGTGGTAGTCCAGTTCCAGCTACCAGTCTCTCTCTTGTGTTTGAAAAAAATCAAAAATCAAAAAAAGATTGCTTCTGTAACTCAAATAAATTAATGACTCTACCCGTAAAGGGACTGGTCGCAACAGCAAGTAATAAACAGCAAGCAGCATGAAGGGCAAAAAAAATAAATAAACAAATAAAAGCCCAAGCCTTTGGCTCGGAGGTTGCTGCTACTCTTATGAGGATGTAAGGGGAGGAGGGTCAAGTTATATCTGTCCACTGTAATATCAGGGGATAGTGCTGCAGAAGCCTCAAAACTTTTAGATAAGTTTGTTTATATAATGCCAAGAGCAGGTGGAAAACTCTGGGCTGCAAATGGGAATTAAAGCTTAAAAAATTGCCTCTGATCAAGGTCATTTTTGGAATACATAGCAACGTCTTACAACTAAATCCATACCTAGTAGATTTGGAGGTTAAATCTTGCCTTGAAATATGACATTTTCTCCATAGTTCATGCCTCATATTATTTGGCAGTCAGCACACAAAAAGGCAACACTGAATCTTAAGGTCTGATATGTGGTATCTGCTTTCTTTCGTCAAATTTGTGGCAGAAGGAGCAGGTCAGGAGAAACTATTGATCTGAGCCATAGGTCAAATATCAAATACTGGATTATATTAAACTCAGATCAAATGTGAAACACAAAACAAACATGCAATCCATATTTTTCTCGGACACTCTGGACTGGAGTCGGTGTGCCTGGGAATTCTGACATGTTAGACTGTTAAAGTGCCCTGAATGTGCTATTGAACCCCTTTTGTGTCTCTGGAATCCCAGTATTTTGGACACTACAGTCAATATACTCCTCGAAGCAGACTTTTTATGCAGCAATGCTGCCTTACTATATAATTGTACTATTACTGTAGAATATGTTCTATTTGCACCAAATTCTTTCATCTGTGTTTATAATTTTACTTGTGACTAAATACTCTGGCTCATATTTTAAACAAATGTTTGACTGAACTTCAGCCAAAATTTGCTGTTTTCAAGTTGCGCCGTTGTGAGGCCCTTTGTAAAAAAAAAAAAAAAAAGCAGATGAGAAGGGCACTGTGAGCATTCAGCTGTTACCCTGGTAGCCTGTTTGTTCCAGTGGGTTTTGCTGTTTTAAAAGGAAACAGAGATATTTTATTGTTTCAGGGATATTGGTGTTACATCAGTTATTTAATATTTTGCCTAAAGACATAAACTGTTAAAACTATAGCAGTATTGTTTGCCTTTCTTTTTTAAATTTGTTAAACATCACAACATGTAAGTAATTTAATAAAAAAATGAACCTCTTCGGGTAGCAAATCTATAGATATTTGAATTTGTCAAAAGTAAAATAGCCAAACTCTAAAAACATCACAAGATTGCGTATTTCTTTTCTCTTCTTCTTTTTTTTTTTGACATCTACACTTCTTTTCAAGAATACAGTATATCCAGAATTATCATTCTTATTTTTCATAAAGTGCATTGTGCTATTATTACTCCCTGTTTGTGCCCATCATGCATTAACATCAAGAAGGTAGCGTGACTTGGTAGGTAAAAGCTCCCATCCCATTTTGATTCTGAAGCAGCAAATTACAAAATGGATTATATGGAAGAAGTGGCTGATATTGAAAATCCTTGGCTGGACGAAGCTGGGCCGAAAGATAGCACAGAGGCACTAATCATGGCAGCACAGGAACAAGCTCTGAGCACAAGATCGATAGAAGCTGGGGTTTACCACACCAGGCAAGAACCCAGGCGCAGGCTGTGCAGAGATGCCCCTGAGACAATCCAGCACATAACAGCAGGATGCAAGATGCTAGCAGGCAAGGCATACATTGAACGCCATAACCAAGTGGCTGGCATAGTATACAGGAACATCTGTGCCGAGTATGACCTGAAAGTCCCAGGGTCAAAATGGGATACGCCCCCAAGGGTGGTTGAGAATGACCGAGCTAAGATCCTGTGGGACTTCCAGATACAGACAGCCAAACTGGTGACAGCTAACCAACCAGACATCGTAGTGGTGGACAAACAAAGGAAGAAGGTCGTAGTGATAGATCTAGCATTACCAAGCGATGGAAACATCAGGAAGAAGGAGCACGAGAAGTTCGATAAATACCAAGGGCTGAGAGAAGAGCTAGAGAGGATGTGGGAGGTGAAAGTAACATTGGTCCCCGTGATAATCGGAACACTCGGGTCCCTGACACCTAAACTGGGAGAGTGGCTCCAGCAGATTCCGTGAACGACATCCAAGATCTTTGTCCAAGGGATTAATTTAGCTAACTAGTATGTGCACAGCTTACCAGATGTAATCAAGGCCTCTTTATACTGTTGCAGTATTGTATTTGTTTTGGGTTGGCCTATGCCACATTAATACACCAAGCCTTACTTCATAGCTCTAAATTCTGACTTTATATTTTTGTGATAGCATTATTGTTCCTGTTTTGTGTTGTGGAGTCTGCTGTTATTATCCTCAATCAAACTAGGATACTGCGTATCATTTTCAGAGTGAGTTGTGATGCATAATGGAAGCCCTAAAAACATATGAGAAAATAATTGGTAGATCATTCTCAAAGTCTTTGACTTGATGATGTTAATAACAGATGAAAAAAATATTTTGGTAGGATATTTTGCCTGAGTTCCTCTCTTTTTCATCAGTGAAATCGCTAAGGCAAAATCACAGTGCTGTGGATGATGATGTTTTTTTGCCCAGGATATTTTTGTGTGTTCATTTCATGCAATTGTGACACGGATGTGGAAAAAATTGCCAGGAGGAAGAAACAAAAGTTTTTTCCGAATAAGTTTTCATCATTATCATATTTTTCATCTCCACCAGGTGGATTGATTTTCTTTTCTTTCTTTCTTTCTTTCTTTCTTTCTTTCTTTCTTTCTCTACTTCAAATCCCATATTTGTTTGGTTTGGGTAATCAAATTAATTGGTTAGGTTTAGAACTGTCTCATGGGTTAGGTTAAAATAAAGCCTTTCAAATTGTTAATTACATGTGGGAAAGCCTTTATGGCAGAAAACCCAGTGGTAGAAGACCCTGAACCTTCTCCAGTGTGCCCGTGTTGTGGTGAAATAAGTATTAAAATTACAAAATAACAATGCATACAGATAGTCTTAATATTTGTTTTTTTCTTGTGTCAAAATATTTTTGTATAATTTAAAAATGATTAGACAACAATGGCATTTGGCTCAAAACCTGAGTCTCTGCAGGAAAAATTATGTGCTTGACTCATTCAGCTGCTTTATATAACTTTTTGTCATCAGCTCAGTTACAGTGCAACTTTTGTTGTCTATCAGCTAAAAGCATTCTTGACAGTCGTGAAGTCTAACATTAGCCTGATAACGTGTCTTAATGATTACAGTAAAAACATTTTTGGATGTGCTTCTTTGACACATAAAAAATAAAATTATACTGTTTCAACCAAAACTGTATTACAAGTACACATAATCATAAACTTTACGTACAGTGTTTTAAGAGGTCAAGTTTTACACATCCCCCTTACTGGCCATTAGAAGGCAGCAGAAAAAGAAATGGTTGCTATAGAAGTTGTTGACAGCAGATGAAAGGATGAGAGAGAAGTATAAAAGAGAAGACTGGGAAATCTGACTGACAAACACACCCACACGCAGTGGGTGTTTTCAGCATGAAGCAGGCAGGAATATGCATGCAATTTGACAACATCAGCTCTGATGTCTGAGAAAACTTCACACAGCACGGAAAGTTTGTTCACAGTAGACATTATACTGGTCACATTAACAAGCTTTTTAACCTGAAAATTTTTATTATATTCAAAGAAAGTACTAAAACAACAACATCAACAAAGGTATGGAATATATATGGCTTGCATGTATCATTCACCTTACCATGGTCACTTGCCTAAAATGCAAAAGTTTCTACTGGCCTTGGAGACTCTGCACTTGCATGAAAAAGGATTATAACTGACTTTAATCTTGTGTAAGCCTTGTCATACAGACAACATGATGATGGATATTCGAATGTAGTAAGTGCTGTTAACAGGTGATCAGATCGAAAAAAAACACCTGGATTATAATGTTCTTATTCTGTAGGCTTTTTATGTGGTTTCTGCAACCCCATTAGTGGATGCAAGTGTAATCTTCTGGTTTATATGCAAAAATAATTATCGCTCTATCGATCTAATAAGGCCTGAGTTAGAGTTCTGTGTCGTCCTACATACATAACTGGAAATCCCCTCTCAACGCTATGCTGTAACATATGATTTAACTTGAGGTGCACTTCTCGAGAAACTACAGGTCCACAAGCATTGTGCCTCACGTACTGTAACCACAGGCTGAAATTTTTTTTCTGACTAGAACCCTGTAATCTGTTTAGAATGAACTGTACAGTATAACACCCTCTCTTTCTACCATAAATCAATTAACATAAATTAGTCAGTGACAAAATGACATAGCTGCACAATGAAATTTTTTTTTACAGCCAACACACAATAGTGTGTATGAATTTTATAATTTTACTTATCACAGCACAGTGCACATAATGTGATGAAATTAATTACATCAAATAACATTATGAATTAAATGAGTTTACATTGTGTAAATAACTCAATTGCACACTCTGGTGTGTAGCAACTCAAAAGCCTTCTTAGCTGTATTACATCTCCTATGAGACTGTAGTAGCTACTGTGGGCTTACACAGGAAATTTAACAGAACAACAGATACTCAACACAACATACTCAATCTTTTTCCTACCATTACAGAAACCTTATGACACATAATTAAAATATATATTAAAAGAATGAAATAACAATTAGTCACAATAGCGACAACTAGCATGTTGTGCTAGTTCTATTAGCATTTCACTTACCAGAGTTTTCACTCAGCAAAGCACAAATCCAACAAGACCATGTCTGTCAATGCAGCTCATTCACGGTATGAGAATCCTCCAAATATTACTCGGAACAACGTTAATGAATTAACCTCACCGTTTGTTTGTTTTTGTTTTTTCAGAATTCTGATTCTTTTATAGTTATGAGAAAAAAGAAATTAAAATTTTGAGAATTCTGAGATTAAAGTCAGATTTGTGGGGGAGGAGTCATGACCCAAAGCTTTTTTTTTTTTTTCAGAGGGCCTAATCATCTTCTGTAAACTTGCAATCTTTCTATTATCAACAAAACTTTGTTCACTTGCAGTGAATGAGAAGAGATGAAAAGAAGACAGCACTCTGAATGAGGACGTGAGATCAGGCTGCAATTCAGGCACCACTTTGTAGCTGTCAACTCTCTGAAAAGCAGAAGAGAACATTGCAGACATTTTTAATCTTCTAATCAACAATGCCAATAATATATGCAAATTGGGAAATAGGACAACAAGAGAGTTTTAAAAGTGGGAGGCTGAATGGAAGACAAGCACATAGTCAGACTCAATTCGGTTAAGAGAACTGGTTTTAGATACAATGGAATCTGAAAGATAAAGAGGAAAACAAAGGTTAACATTGGAAATGAGTGTAATGCTGCTAATGCAGTCCAGTATATGACAATAGATCGTGTTACTCTACATTCAAACTCTTCCACTCCCTTAACTCCCATAGCCAAGGTTTCAGCAACCCAAACACATAATTATCCTTTCTACAGCACAAATATGGGGAGGAATTAATTAGGCAGCAGTCAAGTTGGCAAAATACTTCTGTATTACAGCATTACTCTCTGTTCCCGCCACCATTTAACTCTAAACTAATGAACGAGAGGATTACATAAAGAGAAAGCCATCATTAATTGGCAGATTTATTTTTTGTAATGAATGTGTGTAGAAATTCTTATTAGAGAATGATTAGAGAGAAAAAAAAACTCTTAAGGCACAATATCCATGTTTGTGTTGAATATGAGCCACATTACTGAACCAAAGCATTAAAACGCCTCTATTAAACACAATGTTAATTCTTTGTCTGTTTTCCTGATAGTAGTTCGGCTACCACATAGATGTGACTATATAATATCTGCTAAATGTAGACAGTAGACAGGCAGTGTTCAGTGCACCCTCTGAAGTACATGTCATTCAGAACAAGTGAACATAGCTGTGTGCACCATCACTGAAGAATGCTTGACTAGTTCACAGTAAATACTGAAAAGTGCTTTTGCTTAAAATGCCTGTCCCTAGTAGATTCATGACTAAAACACCTTGTATTCACAATCTGCACGCACACATTCTTTTTATAAGCTCTGGACTGCTGCATGTACACACTGGCCACTTTCATGACCCTCGGTCATTGGGCAGTGTACGCACATGCAGAAGCCACCTTTGTCATGGAACGCTGTGTGGCACGCAGGAAGGAGGACCCCAACGCAGGATACGCCAGACAGAGGTAAAATGTCAAACAGCTTTATTGGCTGGCAGAGCAAACACAACAGGATCAGAGGCTCAGAATGCAGAACAAAAAAAACTCCAGAAAACCAGAGGAAAACTGACAGAGGCGCACACAACATGGGAGACGACGACACAACAACAACAGGCAGAGAAATCACTGGACTTAAATACACAAGAGGGCTAATGAGGGAGGTGGAAACAGGTGGTAACACAGGTGACGCTAATCACACTGACAAGACAAGGGGAAGCAAAAGTAGAAATAATGCACAAGGACCAGTGTTACAGGCAGAGCCTTCTCCTTTAAGAGTGTAGCCTTATGGGAAATGTATTTCCAGCCACAGGTTGTCTGTTGTAGTCTAAGAGAGACCACCTCTCTCTCTGCCCCGGTGTGTGAGTATGCGGGCTAGCGCGGGAGGCAAAAAGTGTGTTCGGTGGCCGTAAAACGGAATAAAAGTTCTGTTGCTGAAACCTTTAGTCTCGCTGCATTTCTCTGCTTGCTGAAGCTGACCTACAGTGGATGAGCAAGCTAGTTACCAGCAACGAGCCAAGTGAAGTAAAAAAAAACCCAGAGGTCTCCCTACTACGGTTAGGAGCCGCGATCTGGTCGAGGTAACACCAGACACCTATCAAAATAAAAGACGCAGACTTGACACCTGGAAACAAAAGGAACTCAGAAGCAAACATAACCAAGCCCCACAAGCAAACAGAACCCATGGGGTCCAGTGGACCCCGGACTATGACAACCTTTAGTCGCCTTTAGCTGTAAAAAGATACTGGAGGCTGGAGCAGCTCCGTAAGTTTTTAAATGGCAAGGGCCCATGGGCGGGCCCTTTGCCGTCCTTCCGAATTTCAAGCCTCATAGCGTCACAGTAACACTGCGGTCCGCCCTTACGATGCTTTTATTTGAAAAGACTAGACCCTCAGAATTGGATTGACACCTCATTTGGCCAATCGTGTTATAAAATGGCTTTTCCAGAGCCAATAATAAGCAGACGATATCATGTGACTTCTCTGGACCTGCCCCAAATGTTCTACAATCGTTCTGATTGATCAACTCTGACCCAAAATCCAAAACCACAGCTTTATAGCCAATAAAATTCCTGACACGTGGGTATATGGCACTATGGGGTGTGTTTTCACATGAACACACAATCTCCCTTCGTATTCAGTGTGTATTGTGTGCGCCCTCCGTGCGCGAAGCTGAACAGGAAGTCAGAGTGTACTTACAGTGTTTACAGTCCTTTTTCTCACCAGAATGCATCAAAAACAGGCTTTATTTATTCAACGAAGTGACTAAATGACTCACGAGAGTGGATTATTATTTTGTTAGAGGACTTTGTCGCTGATTGGACCAGTTTTTACGAGTCTCACAACGAACAGCTGTTACTCTGAATGCATTCAGGTACGTGTAGCTTTCCGCAGCTCGTTCTCGTATGCCGCTTAGATGTAAATATGTATGTAATGGTGGGCTTGACATGCACAATTACACAGAAAATATCACCGTAAGCTGCTGTGGTGCCACTTATATATATGTGTGTGTGTGTGTGTGTGTGTGTGTGTGTGCTGTTGTTGTAAGCTCCGGCGTGGAAACACGAGTGTTTTTAGCGGGCAGGAAAGGTGTTCTATAGACCTTGTTGGACTTTCAGGGTGGTCGCAGAGTGACTCAGAGCATTGTTTTTTTTTATATTCGTTGATATTCGCTTTGTGGTGGGCTTTGTGTGAGTTGCTTTGTTTGTGGGGGGTGGGGGTAATTGTTTGGGAGGAGGTTGTAAGTTGTGTAGAAGGAGAAGAAATATTGGGAGGATTGTGGTTTTTTATTTTATGTGTATATGTAAAGTTTACATTTACTGTAACTTTTGATCAATATACAATTCATTTATTTATTTTGGATGTGTGAAGGAATCACTGAAAATAGACTGGGGGTTTGGAGGCCTAACATTTTCCTTCTTGTACAAATTAGGGCAACCTCTGATTTATATGTCTATAATTATAATTAATTCGTACTATCAGTAAATTTGTATAGCAGAGGATTCCTCAGGGTAGTATCTTTGATTAGAGCCCTCATTGATGACTGTATGTTGAAGCATTGAGGAGTTACAGCCATTTGAAGTTTGCATATCACAGGCTGGCTCACATATGGCACAGAATCCCCAAATGGCACAAGCAAATCCTCGCCTGGAGATCAACGCACAAAAACCTTTATAAAACAGTAGGTTTTTGATAAAATTTCAAATACACAGTAAAAAGACTTAATTCTACAGCTTCCTTATATTTTCCAGTCCATACCTTCTACATTCAGTGTGTGGTTACATGAAAACAAATAGGAAAAATCTAGGCGAGGCAAAAATTGTCTAATTTTTCTGTGTTTCAAACTTAATAGCTACAAACTCATTACAGTTACAGCATTTTTGACTGCAAAAATGAAAAATATAGCTTGTCGTCTTCACAAAGAGACCAAGCTTTTGCATGTACTCCAAAGAGTTCAGGAACAGCAGCTGATTTAATTTGGGTATGCTTTTTCAGGGCGTCTTTGGTGATTTTGGAGTGGCCAGTTAAGGGGTTAAACCTTTTTTTATGAAACTACAGGATAACAGTAGAACAAGACCCAGTAGCTTGTGTCTACTCATTCTACACAACTGAATTAATTATAAGAGGCTTAAGGAAATTTAGTGTACAGTCAGGTTTAGCTGACCCTACCCTAATATAGGTGTGAATGATAAAACTCTATCAAACTGGCTGTTGGGCTTTATGCTAAATTTTCTTACAGACTTGGTTTAAAATTTGTTAAAAAAAATAAATAAATAAATAATAATAAAAAAAAAAAAAAATATATATATATATATAGTCAGAACACTAAGTCGTCCAAATACTGAATAACAATAGTTAAGTCATACACATGATTTGTCTGTACACATCATGTACACATCTGGCCCCAGGTGACTGAGAAGCACAGGACTCGTGGATGACTGGAAAATAGTTTGCATGGTGAAGAGAAGTCCCTTTATAACTGCACAGGAAGTCAAGAGCTGTCTCGCAGATACAGTTCACAAGAAATAGCCAAAAAGAAACGGAGTTGGGGAATAACAGAGTAATGAAAAACCACTCTAAATCCATCAAAAATGATGACAAGTGGACAGTGTGGAGAAATACAGAACAGCTCATGATCCAAAGGAAACCACCTCATCTGCCAACAATGGTAGTGCTGCTCTTATGACCTGGGTATGCATGACTCTCAGTGTAACAGGCACCCTGGCATTCAGTGAGGATTTCAGTGCTGAAGGCAGAAACGGGAAGAATGTTGCACAGGAGGTGAATGTGTGTTCAGATTTCACAAAATGCATCACAACTCACCAGACAAGATTTCATCATTTAGCAGAATAACAGCTTTTCAGCAACAAGATGTAATATAACCTTTACTGGCTGAGTTAATAACCTGATCTCAGTCCAGTCCTACTGAACGTGTATTACACCAGATTAAAAGCAGCAGCGTAAGTCTGGGAGAGCAAAACAACCAAGATGCCTAGTCTCTACATTTATGTAAATTTGCTCATCAAAAATAAAACTGGACTATTTCAGACAAAACAAAGAGGATGGGTGCATTAACAGATTGTAATGGACTTTTTGACATCAAATTAAGCAAATGACAGATCAGTTAATACAGATAATAAAAGAGGCCCATTACTTGATTTAAAAAAAAAAAAAACCTCACCAGAACCAACACAAAACAATACACAGAGACCAATTAACACTGAAGAATTCATGGAAAATCTTTTTTGTCATTCTTAAAATGTAGAGGACATCCTATCTAAAGCGAATGCATATTCATGAACTAATACGATGAAAAATAAGAAAAGATGAAATCATATTAATATGGATCAAACAACATGAATAGTTTATAATCCCCTTGGGAAGATTTGCTCATCATCTCTGCCTCACCCAGCATCGCAGAGGGAGGCAAAAAGAGAGCAGCACTGGGAAATATGTACTTTTCATTCTCTGCTTTCCACTTTATCAAAAATAATCACTTATGCATCCACCAAACAAGATAATCTCTCCCTGTCAGTGTGTAGGTACTGATATTTACTTTTGATTGCAAATATCACGTTGAGACTCATTTCCTTTCTATCTATATCGACAGGGTGTTCCTTGCTTTTGTACAGAAATGAATATCTGCTTTCACCATTTTCCTCCCACACAAGCCAAACGTCAAGCCCAAGCAAGAATTCAAATAACATTAGGACACATGCCAGCACATATCACAGATACCACACAAGTGTGTGTGGATATACATTTTGGTCACACACACACTCATCTATACACACAAAGACAAAGACTGACAAAAAAACAATCAGGCCTGTAACACCCCCCCCCCCGTATCTGAGAGAGGAAACCATTATCCATAACAATCCTTTCTTTCTGCATTTTCTTTCTTTTAGATTCTTTGAGTATTTTCCCTCCCGAATCTCCATTAATCTGCTGAAACCTGATTTTCATGACAAACAATAAGACACCCAGATTCACTCCATCCCTACTGCCAGAGAGCCAGATGGAGGAAGAGAGGGGAGGAAGAAAAAAGCACAGGGTGGGGTAGGGTAGGGTAGGGTAGGGTGGGGTGGGGTGACAAAAAGGATGGAAACCGTTTGAATTTGAAGGGTTACCAGCATGTATGTTTGGTACTGTGGAGCCTGCTTTCCAGTGTTTAGACATGAAAGGTGTAGGAATTAAACATGCATCTCAGCGTTCAATGAATGACAGTCATGAAAAAGTGTGATGTTGGTGGTGCAATGAAAAATGAAGCCTGTAAAAGTTAAGGAACTGATGGTTCCTCGATCCGGGCCTATTCAGAGTCTTCATTGCTAAAAACAAGCCAAGTGATACGTTAAACTTTTGTGCTAAAAGAACCTCACTGCATCTGCCTGAAGAGCTGTAACCACTTCAGTAAAGTGTGCAGCAGGTAGAAATAAAACGTGATTGCAGAGCATCCACAGCGTTATGAAAGTAGCATCCTTGTGTACAGTAGCAACTTGTAATCCCCCCTCTCTCTCTGCCTTTTTATAGCTATATCTGTCTATGACACATTACACTTCAAGTGGACAGATGTGAAGTGTTAAAAACAGCTGGTGGCTTCAAATCATTATTAGTGTGTCAGATGTTGTGGGAATGTGTTGCTTTATGTGTTTGTACAGATCCTGTTCTGTAAGCTGCCACTTTGTTGTTATCATTATCATGCAAGGTAATGCATCCAGTCAAATTTGTGTTCATGAACAAGTTGGCTTTTTGTGTTATTTTGGTGTACGTGTACAGTACTGTGCAAAAGTCTCGAGTCCCCCCTGATTTCTTCATATTTTTCTTCCGAGGAGACGGACTTTCTTTGGACATTGGCTCGTTCCTGACCTCTGAGTCATTCAAATATATATACATACAGTGCCTTGCGAAAGTATTCGGCCCCCTTGAACTTTTCAACCTTTTGCCACATTTCAGGCTTCAAACATAAAGATATAAAATTTTAATTTTTTCTGATGAATCAACAAGTGGGACACAATCGTGAAGTGGAATGAAATTTATTGGATGTGTCAAACTTTTTTAACAAATAAAAAACTGAAAAGTGGGGCGTGCAATATTATTCGGCCCCCTTTACTTTGCAGTGCCACCTTTTGCTGCAATTACAGCTGCAAGTCTCTTGGGGTGTGTCTCTATTAGTTTTGCACATCGAGAGACTGAAATTCTCGCCCATTCTTCCTTGCAAAACAGCTCGAGCTCAGTGAGGTTGGATGGAGAGCGTTTGTGAACAGCAGTCTTCAGCTCTTTCCACAGATTCTCGATTGGATTCAGGTCTGGACTTTGACTTGGCCGTTCCAACACCTGGATACGTTTATTTGTGAACCATTCCATTGTAGATTTGGCTTTATGTTTTGGATCATTGTCTTGTTGGAAGATAAATCTCCGTCCCAGTCTCAGGTCTCTTGCAGACTCCAACAGGTTTTCTTCCAGAATGGTCCTGTATTTGTCCCCATCCATCTTCCCATCAATTTTGACCATCTTCCCTGTCCCTGCTGACGAAAAGCAGGCCCAAACCATGATGCTGCCACCACCATGTTTGACAGTGGGGATGGTGTGTTCAGGGTGATGAGCTGTGTTGCTTTTACGCCAAACATATCGTTTTGCATTGTGGCCAAACAGTTCGATTTTGGTTCCATCTGACCAGAGCACCTTCTTCCACATGTTTGGTGTGTCTCCCAGGTGGCTTGTGGCAAACTTTAAACGAGACTTTTTATGGATATCTTTGAGAAATGGCTTTCTTCTTGCCACTCTTCCATAAATGCCAGATTTGTGCAGTGTACGACTGATTGTTGTCCTATGGACAGACTCTGCCACCTCAGCTGTAGATCTCTGCAGTTCATCCAGAGTGATCATGGGCCTCTTGGCTGCATCTCTGATCAGTCTTCTCCTTGTTTGAGATGGAAGTTTAGAGGAACGGCCGGGTCTTGGTAGATTTGCAGTGGTCTGATACTCCTTCCATTTCAATATGATTGCTTGCACAGTGCTCCTTGACATGTTTAAAGTTTGGGAAATCTTTTTGTATCCAAATCCGTCTTTAAACTTCTCCACAACAGTATCTCGGACCTGCCTGGTGTGTTCCTTGGTCTTCATGATGCTCTCTGCACTTGGAACAGAGCCCTGAGACTATCACAGAGCAGGTGCATTTATACGGAGACTTGATTACACACAGGTGGATTCTATTTATCATCATCAGTCATTTGGGACAACATTGGATCATTCAGAGATCCTCACTGAACTTCTGGAGTCAGTTTGCTGCACTGAAAGTAAAGGGGCCGAATAATATTGCACGCCCCACTTTTCAGTTTTTTATTTGTTAAAAAAGTTTGACACATCCAATAAATTTCATTCCACTTCACGATTGTGTCCCACTTGTTGATTCATCAGAAAAAATTAAAATTTTATATCTTTATGTTTGAAGCCTGAAATGTGGCAAAAGGTTGAAAAGTTCAAGGGGGCCGAATACTTTCGCAAGGCACTATATATATATATATATATATATATATATATATATATATATAAGCTCATAACTCAAGGGATGAACCAGTGTTGAATCAATCATCAATTTAAAAATGTATCTTTAGACACTTTATTACTGGCAGCTTTTCACAAAAACACAATTCGTTCCCATCTCTTTAGCTGAATCTATGAAAAATGCCAACAATAACACAGTCTGACAGGCATAAAATTGTATTTTTGCACCAACAGGGTGACACCCATAGAGCTATTAGCCAAAAACTTGGCAGACCTCGAGATCCTTAAAAGATTTCAAATTGTCATCAATATGTACAAAGGAGGTCAGCAGTGAGTGTGTACAACCATCTGTAAAAATGGTGGATGCTTTGTTATGGTTTGGGGCTGCATTTCAGCCAGTGGTGTTGCTGATCTTGTCAAGATTGATGGTATTATAAACACAGAAAGAGAACGTCTCATTTTGATACAATACTGTCTGAGCAGCATCTGATTGGAAACAGCTTCATTTTTCAGCATGACAATTATCTCAAACACGCTGCCAATGCAATAAAAGCGTCCCTGGATAGGCTCAGTTTTGCCGCATATGCTTAAAATCAGATTTTGTCTTATATACTGTATTTCCATGTCAGTTTGCACATGTTTTAATAAATTGCTAAACCTTTTTGCAAAATATAAAAGAAGAACTCAAGAATTTTGCACAGTATTGTATGTTTGGTGTAACTATGTCTGAGCCTGCTGTACTGTTACCAAAGCACATTTATGAGTGGATGGGGACTTCAGTTAACGTTTGGGCTCTTTCAGACATGGTGACGTTTATTATTTATCTCTTTTCTCTTTCAGAACAATGTGCAGCTTGATATCCGTGTGGCACCGAGAATGTGCAAAAAGTGCACTTTTCTAAGGCTATCTGTTCTCCTCCCTCATCTTCTGATTCCGTTCGCCAGTTGACCAAAAAAGGAAAATAAAGCGCAAATCCCACAAGTGAACCATGACTGAAACCCAAGCCGCTGTTAAATAAAACAAAAATAAAGGGTGGGTTATAGTCAGGTCTTCAGCACTGTTCAGCATGCTATCTATCCCGCTGCTCTCTTTCAGCCACAGTCTGTTTAATGGAATGAAAACTACTTTTTAGCACTGCTGTATAATCTCCCCAAGTGATAATTTGGCAAATATGACAGCAAATTACATACACAAATATGTGAGCACGGAAAGCAATACTAAAATGTCTCCTCTTTTTTTCTTTTTCTTTTTTTTTTTTACAAAATGGTAATAACATTATCAGGACAGAAAATTTGCAAACCACACCCAGCTTTACTTCAAAAAGCACATTAATGCTGTGGTATTCCTTCCTTTTCTGATAACCGTGGTCTAAGAAATTCTGTGGGATAAAAAAAAAAATCCAATTACAGTATCCTTCCAAAAGAAATAATGAAAATTCAAATGGGTTATGTAAATTTTGACTGTTAAGTGGCTGGGGACAAGTATGGCAAGCAAGAGATTGTGCACTCACCCACACATACATTAGCTATTTTGCTTTTCCAACACTTTCCATATTTTCATTTGAATCCATCATTTCCTCCATGTCACTTCTTTGATAGCGCTGCTAATGTTGCTTAATGAAATATGTTGTCAAAGGAACGGCACTCTCTCCTGCTCTGTGTTGCTGTCTTGAGATGAAGGAGGTGAGAGAGAAAACCCGGGAGATAGATGACCTCCCCCAGTCACTGTTAGCACACAGAGAATGCTGGAGAATCCCCTGCCTCCCCCACCATCAGGTTAAAATGGCTTCAATGCACTCCTCACTGACTTAATGTAGCATAAAAATAGAAGTGGAGAAAAGGGAGAGGAAAAGAAAGAATGTGGGGGAAGATTAAGAAAAAGAATTGTACTGCGGGATAGGCAGTGGATAAAGAGTGAAAACAGCAGAAGATGAGGAGCAGAGAAGAGTAAGCAAGGTGGGCTAAAGAAAAGAGGAAGACGCTCGGAGAGATAAGAGCGATAGAGGTGCTAATGAGTGGCAGAGCCAGAATGAAATATGAGGGGAGAACGTGAGAGAGAGCAAACACAAAAAGTGGAGAGTGAGGCATGAAGTTTAGGAGAAAGTGCCAGGGAAAGATTGGGGGGGGGGGATGGCTTGGAAAAAGAGCCATGACATGAAATAAAAAAGAACTGTTTTGGGAGGGGGGGAGCACAAAAAGAGGAGAAGAATGATGGGTAACGAGGAGAAGAAATTCATTGGATTTGGTCTGTGAACACTCCTGAGATTTGAGCACTTTCTTATTGGCAGGATCTGGAGTACGAAGGGTCAAGGTTGTAGGTCTACATAATCAAAAGTGATAAAATACATCTAGTTCTGTCTGCGTCTTCTTTATAAAGAACAGCTTGCTAGTGAGCCCACTAGTGATTTTATAGAGGACCAGGGGGACTCCTTTGGCCAGTCATTGATGAGCTCTGTCATCACTGATTCCACTGGATGACTTTCTGACCTCGCTGGTGCTATTTATTCTCCTTTTTCTATTACGGTCTTTCGATGGTATAATATTGCTGTGATTCAGTCCTGCTCCATGCTTTTCTTTAAACCACAATGGTCCTTAGCACTTCCATGCTGTGCTTTCCCTTTCACGCTACTGAATGAATGAGGTTATGTGTATGAGTGTGCCACTTACCACTGATCTGATTACCACTCAGATCTGATACTCTCCCACCCCCTCATATGTACATAACATTCGGTGCACATTTGGACTCTGGGTGTCTATGAAGGGATAAACACTGCACAACAAATATTTCCTGACAACCAGAGTCATTTATAAAGTCTTCAGGATCACGAACGAATGGACCATAGTAGATAGCAGATTTTGTTGATACCATTCCCAATATCCATGATTATGTTTATTCTAATGAGATCAATGAGTTCAGCACTTATGTGTTTCATGTTTTTGGGTGGCGGCAGGTGCAGAAACCTGGAGAGGATGCAGTAAACACAATAGAACTCTAACGATGTCCAAGGGCTAGATTTTAATGCATGTTTCATTAAAGGGAAGTGATCAACAACAGCTACCACCTCCGCAAAGTGGTACGCTTGTTCTCACAGAATTGCTGAAGCTGATGTGTGTCACAGCAGAATGCAGTGTTTATGTGACTGCTCTGTGGGGACAGCTAAATTGAATTGAATTCAGAAAATTGCCGTCTACACATAGTCAGAGTAAATACATCCTTAAAGTCTACCTCTTTATTTTTTAAAATCTGAAGTTTTGCTTATTTGTTGCCTTTCACTTCTGATTCTGCTAAAAAAAAAATATATATATAGAACCCGTAGAAGCAATATTGTATACTGAGAGGTAATGGTCCTGGATGAAAGAGCAACACAATCTGCATTAGGAGTCGGGAGGGGAAGCAGAAGCATAAATGACAATAACTCGCTTTTGATGTCGCTTTCACTCACAGTTTCCTTAATTTTGTTTTAGGTTTGAGGCACCAAATCTACTTGGTTCCGTTTACCCCGCACAGATGGCACTTACAAGTGTGTTTACATGTAACACAAAGAGGTCCTGGATGTGGAAGTAAGACCAGTCTCATCTGTAACTCCACCGGCAAAGAATGCCTGGTCAGTGACTTCTTTATACATTTGCTCATGTTGCTCAGTAATCACACACACAGTGTGTTTCTTTTCCACTGTGCTCATCTCCATGTACTTTAAACAACACGGACTGAAACTGAGCTGATCACGTTGCAGTCGGAGCTAATAAATATTAAACAGCAGGTACTTTCACAGAAATTACTGCAACGCAGATGGGAGGAATGCCTGAGTCGCTAGAAGTACAAAAAATGAGATAATGCCATAGGATTCCACTGAAAGAATTTTGGCTACTGTGTTTGCATTATGCCAGATGCAATTACAGGCTTTTACACATTACATTTTGTTTCACAGAACCATTATCTGTGTGCAAACAGGGCATATTGCTACCAAGTGGACATATTATAGGTGTTGAGGTGTGTAAGTAATTACATTTCTGGGCAGGTACAAGTCGGGGTAAACGGAAGAATAAATCAAAGTTGATCCGGATAACAAACAATGTGGTTCTTAGCCAAACATCCCCGAATTCATCATGTTTCCTGTCTTCTTCCCTCTCTTTGACTTGTTCTCTCTTGTTCCACTTTTCTGATTTCTCTCTCTCCCCCTTCAAAGTCATTAGGCAAAAAATCTTGAATCTGCTACAGACTGCACAGTGCCAGTCAAATTAACACACTTTTTCAGTACAGCTCTGCCTTTACACCCTTTTTTTTATGCTCCTTCTCTTCTATAGCTGCCTCTTTTCAATACACTTCTTCTCTTCTCAGCTTCTGTCCTCTTTTCCAAAGCGTTTCACTGAAATCTAAAAATCGGCATCTCTGCCAGTCTGCTCGAAACAAAAAAAAAAGTTGACTTCAGTCGGAATAGTAGACTATAAAATTTGAGGCTGGCAGCAAAAACAAGGAGAACGGGAAGAAGATTAACTAAAATAAGACAGAGTGAAAGCAGAAACTAGAGTAAAAGACAGGAGTTGCACAACTGAGCAAGTTTGTTGAGTGGAAGTTCTTCCTCATCAGTAATCTTGTAGACCGTCTTTAGTAGTTAATCACCTTGCAATTCTGATCTCCAAATGCTGGAGAGGGATTGTGGAGTCATTATGTCCAGTGAGCACGTGATGCATTGTAGCTTATTTGTTTGTACCGTCAGAGCAACTGCATGCATTTGGCCCGTTCTTATGGGAGCATCAGTATTTGTAATTAATTTTGAATTCTGCTAAGTTGTAGTGCATGAAATCTTCAAAACTGTATTT
Source organism: Pterophyllum scalare (assembly GCA_024447675.2). Taxonomy (NCBI): domain Eukaryota; kingdom Metazoa; phylum Chordata; class Actinopteri; order Cichliformes; family Cichlidae; genus Pterophyllum; species Pterophyllum scalare. The sequence goes on along the minus strand of JAMQGT020001561.1, from coordinate 18,175 downwards.
CTGAATGCCGAAATCCAGTTTTGAACAAGAGCAGATGAAATCTGTGAGCAAGTATGGACTATGTGAGCGCCACGGAAGAATTTTAAGAGAGAGAGAGCATTAAAATATTTGAATACGAAAATAAGAAATCATCCTTGCAAATAGAAAGACCACACTCTTGAATAAAGATAGTAATAAATCTTCACAACTCTGCTTTTTACATCCTCCTGATCATCTGAATGCTAGCGCGGACAGCTAAGTTGATATGTTGGGCTTTACTTCTGCTGTCATTTAGCAGCAACTAGTTTATCAGTTTTTGATGTTAATAGCGGGATGGGGCTGTCCAGGAATAAATAAACCGACAGTTGAATCCATACATTTGCACTAATTAGCCTCAAAGCACTAATGAAATGTTCAGAATAGGGAGATAAATATGTTGCCATTTACTTTATGGAGGAGAAAAGAAAACATTCACACTGCTGTAGATTTGAACCTGATTCTTCTGTGAGGCCACAGTTAATTTCATTGAATGATGGACTGCAGTAACACAACACAATCATTGTTTTTGTTTGGGTTTGTTTTTGAAATCAATTTACGCACACAGTTTTAAGATGTTTGAACTAATCCTCACCCATGCTGGGACTAAAATGCAAATGAGCTGTAGATGTTGCACCACTGCCTGACAAATTAAATTTTAAACAATAAAAGTTATTGAAACTATGGTTTTTAAAATGACTTTTATCCAAAGTCTTAGAGATAGGTAGGTAGGCAGGTAGGTAGATAGGTAGGTAGATAGATCGATCTTCTTTCCCTTGACAAGTTGCCCTTACATTTTTTTCTTTATCTTTTACTTTGTCTTCAGCTCATTAAAGCTACAGTTCAATCCACTACTCTTTCTTATTTCTGACTTTTTGGCCACAGAGAGCAAACGTCAGAGACACAGAACATTCAAAGCTACTCAGTGTGTGTGTGTTTGTGTGTGTGTGTGCATGTGTGTGTGCGTGCCTTTGGGTTATTTTATGGCAGTTTCTCAAACTTGCCACATTAAGAAAAAACATTTAACATAGTTGAAAATAAATATTAATTCTCTATCTTACTACTAAGTACTAAGATAGAGCACATCTTTACCAACAATATTCTATCTTTCTATCAAAGGAGGAGGTATTATTTTTCTGCACTGAAGAAAAGTAAGCCGTATGTCACCTAATTACATTATAAATGACATTTGAGAATCTGTCAGTGGATGCAGCTTGCAGTGTGAAAATGCTTTTGAGACCGAGAGTAAAAAGTGCTTTATAAATGTGGTACCCAAATGGACTGAAAGAGAGGGAAGAACACTAACTTTATAAACTTTATAGCTTAGTTAACTTGGTTTGACTGTAAAGGATAATCTGTCTCTCTGTGTTAGCCTATTAACAAAAACAAGCTGTTAAAAATATTGATGACAGGTGCCTCTTTTCCACTAGTACCTCCTTAGCATGACTCAACTCGACTCAGGACGGTCCTTTTTTTGTTTCCATTACCACCTCAATGTGGGTGGAGTCAATATGGCAACAGGGGCAGAAGTCACTTGACATAATGTGTATGCGACTCGCAAAGGAGGAGAGCAGCTAAAAAGTTTGAAATATGATATTTTCAAAACTTGTTCCACCATTGGTTGTAGCTTTGTTTTAGACTAACATGTTAGTGTCAGCAACAGCTGCCTTTAAGCATAAAGTATGTCTGATATAGGGCTGCAACTATCAATTATTTTACTCATGTGTTCAATGGAAGTTCACTTAAGTGTTGCTGCTTGTGTGGTTACAGATGCAGAGTCATGTTTCCCAGGCTGCCCCTGAACACATCCTAAAGCCTTCAGACTGCAGCAAACAGAAGAAGGTGTGCAGCTGTCCCTGTGCAAGAAGTAGACGCTGCTGCTGCTGTACAGACACAAACAGATTTGGATGGAGGACTTTATGGTGCCATAAAAACTGGATTAACATGAACCAGTGATTTATGTCCAGAGATGCAAACAGAAGCTGAAACAGTTTCTTACTCCATGAGTCAAACTCAGTTCTCAGTGGTTCCCACACAGTTACACTCTTTCTGTGGGATGGATGGATGAGGATGCTTCATAACTCCAAACATGAATTTAAGACAGTCTGACTGCTTTCCTTAGTTTGGTTCATCTTAGTTGTAAATAATGAATTTGAGCATAATTGCCTAAAACTGATGTCTCAATGTCTGTTAAAATGCTGTAGATGGACCTTGGGGGGCAGGCATGTTACCTAGGGGATTATGAGAGAGGGCTGCTGAGGTGGCCTCACTCTGGTCCTGTCTATTTGCCCCAGCTTCAGAGGGTGGGTAGATGTGGATGAATGTGTATCTTTGTGCATTTGTCACAGTCCTTGTGGGTGAAATTGGGTGGGTGAATGCGTGTAGGTAGGGATGTGTGTGTATATGTGTGCACATATGTGGGTGGGTATGTGTGTGCATGAGCATATGTGTGTGTGTGTGTGTGTGTGTGCATGTGTGTGCTTGCGTGTGTGCATGGCTTGTGAGTCTGGGCCTTCTTGTGCCTTGCCTCCCGACTGCTTCTGTTTGTTGGTCGCTCCTGCGTCCCCCGCCTCCCAAGGGTGTGGGCACCTTGGGGTTCCTGGGCTGGGCTGGATGTTCTGGCACCTGGGCCCTGGGGCCCTGCCGCGGGCCTGCATGGGGGGCTGGCCTCTGGGGGGGCTGGTTTCCTGTTGCCTCGGACTCCCTGGGGCTCTTGCTCCTCGACTGGGGGGGCTCTGTCTGGGATCTCCCTCTCCCCTCTGCTGGGGTGGCCACAGGTTTTCGTGGCTCTTGATGGGCTGCGGATGGCTTGGATTTCCTGGGTCCCTCTCTGCCTGCCTCTGGCTCCTTGTGGGCGGAGCAGCGGCTTTCGGCCCTCATTGGTAAGCGCATTTCATGACATAGACACAGACACTAATGGAACTGCAGCATAATGAAATTTTTGTTCTTATACAGCCATGCTTGATTTTGTTGTGCCTCTTCCACATAGTTATTTTTCCAGGTATTGCTTGTGTTTTGGTTTTTTTGGTATGTTGTCTTTTTGCTTTTCTCTTTCTTTTGTAGCTGCAGCATTTGAATTGTTTTGGTTAGTTTAGTTGTGCTCTGTCCCTTTATTCTGTCTTCTCCCCTTTCTCTTTCTCTCTCACTTTTTTTTCTTAGCATGTCAGCTGGAATTACTACATGTATATGTACACAAATAAATAAATAAAATAAAAACACAATCATTAACAAGAAAAGCCTATAGAGACTATATAGAGCTCATCTTGGAAGAACAAATATGTTTGGCACAACAGTGTATTCAGTTTACGATTTTGCTTGCAAACACTGCCAGACATGACAGGTTTTAAAATAAATAAATGAATAAATAAAATAAAGTAAAATGCTGTAGATGAATAATGTAGGAGCCAGATATATTTTGTCTTAAGTTGTGTTTTGGGTTCATGTTGGTTGTCATGGTGACGTGTATTGGTGTATGGGTGTAGGTGGTAACAGCTGGCAGGGTTAAAAGTGTGTCACACTCATATGCTCTTGGGATGGAGGAGAGAGATTAGCTGAGTGGCCGTAATTTTAATTTGATTTGTGTTGCTCATTACGCTGCTGATTGTCACCCAGATTCATGCTTGGCAGTGTATCAATAAACATCACACAAACGCATGTGGGCTCAGCTTTGTCAGGAGTGAAGGCAGGGCGTCATACAAATAGACAGGGCCCAGTATTTCTTCTCAGGCCACTGAGGCCTTTGGAGTCACTACAAATAAAGTCTTTGCCACAGTTTATGACCATTTCCTTTTTGAAGTCATTGTTCAGTGAACATCACACTGATGGGCTGCAACAAGCTCACTTTTTATTGAGGATTTTATTATTTCTTCTTTACTGGATACAAAATGTTTTAGAAGGTTCCTAGACAGAAACATCAGCTTTGCTTTAATAGTAAGCATGTATAATCTGATCTAAGATCAGCCTTCACTGATAGATGATGGCTCTCTGACAGCCACAGCAGAGTTATTAATTTATTAATACAAGCCCACTTTTACTCTTTAACATTGAACTAAACACGGCCAGAGTTTCTGCAGCTGTCAGAGTGCCAGTGAGAAACTTCCACGTTACTCTGGAGGAGGCTGGAAAACTTTGGAAAAGGAGTTCAATACAAGTCGGTGAAGCTCTGCTGAGCAGTGTCAGTGATACTGAGGTGAGCTGCTGAAGACACCCTGACTCTTTCAGTCAGTGAGCCCTGGTGTTTTTATGCTGCTGTTAGCCTCAGTTAGTGACACTGTCCTTTGAAGTGGATCTATCATCGCTGACCTGCAACACTTAGAATACACTCATACGAAGTGATACTGTGATCAGAAAGATTGGAGAGAAAGTTGGATTTTTAGGACACTCGAGTCTAAAGTTAGCTGGCATAAAGTTAGCTTATAACCAGCTGTTGTCGCTAGCTGTCCGGACAGCTGATTACAAGCCACAGAGAGCGATTACATAACGGCTCCGGGTCAGATGAGCTTGGAAACGACCGGAGCCGTTTCAGGTCTGGTCCTGTGATTTTCCTGATCCGTAATCCTGATTAAAGTGATGCCATTCTGTCTTTTAGATATAGGCTGGTTTTACATTAACATCACTCACATGTTCATTCAGACATTCAGACATTCTTAATGCAGCTGTTCACACTGACAGTGTTATTTCATAGGAGGAATTTGCATTTATTTTTTTGGATCAAGTTCAATTTTTCTGATTTTCATAACAAACAAACAGATCTGACCAATCAAAGCACCTCATTTAGCAACATGTGAGCTCATAGCTCAAAAAACACAGCGATATACTGAATATACAGTGATGTGGGAACAGTAAAATAATACTATTTTTCATCAGACACACAGCTACTTGCTGCTCTGGATAAGTTGGCTCTCTGAAACAGTGTGTTTTATGAGGATGATTTATTTGCAAAAACGCAACACGTCTGGTGTGTATGTAGATTACATGACAAGTTTGCATCTGAAAGATTCTGAATTTTGTGTCATTTTTACACAACACATTTGCTGAGTAAAGGCCTTAAGTATGGAAAAAACAGTAGAAACAAGAGAATTTTGAGCTAGGGCTTTTATTGAAATCACTTACCAAAATTATTTTATATTAACTATGACCTCATTCAGCTGATACAAATGTCTGACACATTAGGAACTACTGTTTTGTTTTGTTACTGTAAATAAAACTGAGAAGCCAAACATATAAACTGTGATATTTCACAGTAAACTCTAATAAACCAATAATAAAATCAGAATTATCCACTTACCGATGATAACTATTGAAGGAAAAACCCTAGAAGTGTTATGCGATAGCCTAAATATACTCCTGTTGCTGAGTAATACCATAAGTAAGCTCTTCTGCCTTAAACTTCAATTTCTTACTTTATTAAAAAATCATGTTAAGTAGCTATTGTGTATATTGTATTGTTCTATTCTACTACATAAAACAAAGCACAGCAGTTTTAAATTGTGTTACTATTTATCTCCATTGTTGCTGTGGAAAATCATAGCCTTCATGAGAATAACAACCTTCTCACTAAAAGAGCAGATTTTTAACACCTGTCTGTGTTATGTTAAACTTTGAAGTGATTATTTACTCCATGATAATTTGTTCTGGATTTAATACTTGTTAAACTTTTAAACTTCTACAATGTATGTTGAGTTGCCGCAGATCACACCAGCATCTTCATAGTGAGCACAGTTATGTGTCCCCACACCAGCATGTCTGCAATCTAACAGGTTGGATTCAGTCCCTTCACACTGAACATCATCAAGAAGAATACGGAGATTTTTTCCCTCACCAAATTCAGAGTTCTTAGTTGCCTTGAGAGCATATTGAAAACCTAGCTGGCGGCAAACTACTCTAGCATTCACAAAGGTCCACAGGTCATCACACACGGTACCCCATTCCCCACTGATGTAGATCTCTACACGTCCACGGTCACTCCTGCCATGTTCATCCCCAACCAGCCTTACTGCTCCCATCTGGATCTCAGGTGAACTTTCCACTCTGGATTTGTTATTCTTACGCCGGTCTTTCCGCCTTGAATTTCTTGGTGGTTTGGAAGAACCTGTGGTTGGTACAGGGGTAGACAGTCTTGGTCCTAGTTCGGCTAGATGACGGATTAACTCGTCGAGCCAGTCATAAGACTCTGTGGGTTGGGGCACAATCTTATTTCCATTTGGCAGGTCAATGCCAACCAGTACTAATGGAAGATGATAAAACAATATAGACCAAATGAGATTATTAAAAAAAAAAAAAAGATTTTCATCATTTTAATTAGTGTAAAGAGATTTTTCTGTGAACTCACTTTCCTGAGGAACAAACTTGATAAGATTACTTCTTACTCTAACAGGAAAAGGGTCATAGTGGCATTTTCTTGGTGGAGCACGTCTGGAAAAACAATGAAATATTAGAAGAAATTTTCCACAATTGTTAAAAAAAAATTCTTTTGAACTATTTTTTTTTTCCAGTGAGCACAGGTCAAGTATTTCCCCACCCTTTTGAAAACTGTTTTTATATGTTCAGGTTGAGGTTAATGATAGATTCTCTATTTTTATTTAGCAATCATCAAAATCCATATAATAGAATAGACCGGCTGTTAAAAGAGTTATTTTGTTCCTTTTCTTGTTCATGGTCTCTCTGTGCTCCCTGTAAAGTTTAACATTTCACTTTAATTGTTCCATGTGTGTCCTGTGATGACTGCCAAATACAATCAAAACATTAATAAAATTACAGTTACAGACATTAAAGACACTGACAGCAAGAATGTGATGTAATAACATCACCAAAAATCAAAGCACAATTATGTGCAAGTGGCACCCATGTTATATCACTTTGATTTGTTTTTTCAGCAGTTATACTGCAGTCAGCATAACAGCCAGGCAGTAAAACAAAAAGTCAGACTGCTCTTTATAAATGAATAACAGAACAGAACCAGCATATGTGTAGCCACATCAAATAGTATTGTAATCCTTTTTCTGTGAATGACACTTGTGTCGGAATCCCATGGCAGTTTTTCCATTGATCACTGTCAAAAGTAATTGTGCTTCACTCCTTTTCTCTTGTCTTTTCCCTCATCCCCCAAATAGTTGCAGCCAGATGGCTGCTTGCCAATCAATTTTTCAATTTCTTTGAGCCTCTGAAATTGGGAGGCAATATATAAAAATTGCTGTAGCTCCTAAACAGTTAATGCACCATTTACTTTAAATCCCCTGAATTAAGGTTGGAAGTCTGAATTTCAATCATATTTTCCAATGTGGTGATATACAAAGGTAAATTGACAACAACTATCTTTGTCTACATACTTATGAGTCTGTAGGTGAAATATGAACATCAAGAAGTTACACCCTTGAGCAAAATATGGACATAAAGACAAATTGAGTAAATCAGAATTTTTCTCTACACAACAATAAATACTTTGAAAATACCTAAAACCATAAACTTCACTTTGTATTTCTCCGATTGCATAGATTAAAGACATTTTTTGATACAGCTTAGAGTTAGGGCTGGTACAAGTGACCCTTGTTCAGGTGCTCCATTCTTGACATTAATGCTCTCAGATGACGGTGTGGCTGTAGCTCAGGAGATAGACCAGGTCATCTGCTAATCGGAAGGTTAGTGGTTCGATCCCTGGCTGTGCCAGCCTGCATGTCAAAGTATCTTTGGGCAAGATACTGAACCCAAAGTTACTCCTTGATGAGTTCATTGGAGTGTGAATGTTAGATAGAAAGAGTGCTTGTTGAATGGATGAATGATGACATGTTGAATAAAGTGCTTTGAATGCTCCGGTAGAAAAATGCTGTATATGAACCTTTCCATGATGAAGAAATGGTACATGGTGTACAAAATTTCACCAGAATGCAAAAATTGTCAATTTGATGTTAAAGTCACTTTCCAGTCATGTGTAGTTTTTGTCACATGCAAATGTTATAAGCAAACTTCATTAATTTTATTAAACATTAGGTTCGATGGTTCCTTATTTTAACCCAACTCTTCATGCCATTTGTCTTTATTGTACACTTTTTGTTCTCTTGTAAAAATGTTCTATGATCACCCCACTACTCAAGAATAATAACTTATATCCACAATTAATTATTATAGACCAATTGCTCATCTTTATTTCCTTAGAAAAATATTTGAAAAAAATTATTTATAAACAAATTAATGAATGCCTGTCAACTCACTGTATTTATGAAAAGTACAGTCAAGTTTCAGAACCTGATGTGCACAGAAACAGCTTTTACTAAAGTCATCCATTCATTGCCCTTCAACAGTGTTGATCATGACATTTAATTCAAAGAATTCATCTTTTACTTAGCCCAATGTTCTTGATTGGTTCTCATCATACCTAAAGGATACAAGTTTTTAAGTTTCAGTAAGTAGTTTTAGAGCGGCAAAAATAAAAATTAAATCAGGGGTTATTCTAAGGTCTGTTCATGATCAATTACCTGCTTGCTACTATGAAAAGTCATAATATAGGCTACCATTTTTACACAGTTGTAAAAAATCATCTTCCTCTGATAATCTAACAGAGACAAGACAGAAATATTCTACTATCCTGCAGTGTAATCATGCTTTTTAATGTTACATCTATTCACTTTGGGATGTTGGCTTGTGTGGGTGATAGATGTAAGTCATTTTATGAGAAAGATTTCAAATGCTGCATTTAAATGGTAAATAAACTCATACTTACATAGCACCTTCCTATTCTGAGTATTCAAAGTGCTGTTTACTACAAGCGTCATTCATCCAATCATACAGTACTTTTTCTATACCTAAGCACCTTGCCCGTCATTTGTGCACAGTCTCACGCCGATATAGATACATCAGGGGCATTTTGAGGTTCAGTAGCTGCCTCGAGGATGCTTGCACAGCATGCACACTGGAATAAGATCGAACAGAACTTCCTATTTGTAGATAACCCACTCTACCTCCTGAGCCACAGTCACCCTTAAATGTCTCTTTGAATGTTGTAGAGATGGATGCTGTAGAAACAATTTAAGACTAAAAAGTTATTTTGTGCAATACTTAATGTAAAAATAATGGTTGACAGGTTGGTCATTGCATGCACAAGCTGTGATGTTAGCCCCATAACCATTAAAATATACATGTGTGCAGTTGAAACAGGGAAAAAGTGACCATGGAGGTTCTTTCATTGTGTTCTGCATGACTTGTCATGTTTTCCAAGTGCTGCAGCAATCTTCGCCTGTGCCATCTTGGAACATCTGTGCTCTCGCACATTGATATTTTTGGAAAGCATTTAACTAACTCTTGCTGTACACATGAGGTTACAAAAAACAGGAAGTGCACAACATTACACCAGCAGTCTGATTTTAGGGAAAACTGCCATATGCATGGATGACAACAGCAAGCATAAACTCTCTATAGACTACTATAAGACCTATACATCTTACAGATTCATTTATAATAAATACAGTAGAAATAATAGGGTCTTTCTACACAGAAAGTCATTATTATAAATAAAGTATCTTTTCATAATGATAATTGCAAAGTAATAAGTAATTATATCACTCACCTAGAGGGATCAACAACTTTATATATGACTCCTGAAGGTGATGTAGCACTTGGTATTCCAGTGGACATGAAGTATAGTTCTCCTTAAGGAATAACATGATGAGAGAATGTTACACAAAAGATGCAACAGTTATAAGTAGCTAAAAACAGTAAAGAAAAAAGTCAGTCTAAGATTGTGAGATGATTCATTACCAGATTCATCCTCAGCAAAGGAAATGATGTACTGGTGATAATTGTTGATAAGTCCAGGAAAGGCACAGGTTAGGCCCATCCCCATACAGATCTCATTGTAGTTCCATCTTCCCATGTTTTTGTCCTCCTGCAGACTCATTAAACGCCTGGGACACAAATAAAGTACACAGTTTCTAATATGCAGCATTTTAGGATCATAAAATTCTTGTACTTTTTATTTCATACCACTTAGTACCGTTCACTTGTACTTTTTCATGCATTTTTAGAGTACTTTTAAACAGCCTTACATAACATTGCTACACTGTTGGAAAATATATGTATAACCTTTTACCTAGGAAAACATATATGGTTACCGAAGAGCTGATGTTAAAGGATAAGCACACCACTTTTTTATCTCTTTTTTTTTGCTGGCTTTTGGATTAAATAGGTGATGTATGATCTCAGTACTTATTGATGACTTATTCCACATCTTTGTGTCATTTTAAACTGTTTACAAGCTATTTTGTTTGTCTGAATGGAGCCATCAAGAATTAAAAAACCCCATCCTCCATCTTGTTAGTGTATTCGACAGTGGGTCTTGCAATATATCATCATCGAATTCCTTGTGTCTTTGCAATATCTATTCAATTTTGTCTTTTCCAAAATGCCTAAGTGAGCAAGGAAACATGGGTGTACACGTTCCGCTGCTTGGAATTGCAACAAGTCGAAGCTGAAGGAGTCTTTGACTTCCCAAATCCAGCAAGGTCACTGGTGTGGCATCAATTTTGGTGCAACCTAGTGGAACGTGCCTGGTATTAAGGAGGGGTTTAAGCCAGAAACTTCAAGGTTTTGTGCTGCACATTTTGTCGCATCTGCAGTATTAAGCCTGTAGTACGTATAATATTCACAGTCAATAAATCCAGGTGCTGCAAAAAAAAACAAAAAAAACAAAAAAAAACTTGCTGGTTGAAAAAGCTCGTCCAAACCAGGAAGTGATACCAAATAATCCAGTGCATGGGTGGAGTTTTTTTTTAAGCCTGTCATGTCTGGTATTTTTCGCAATCGGAATGTTGATCCGAATGCACTGATGTACCAAACGTATTTGCTTTTACAAGAACAGCTCTATAAGTTTCCTGTTGCCTATACTTGTTAATGTTTGTATTTTTATTTATTTATTTTTTGATTTAGTTATTTATGCCAGGTCTGACAGGCAACAAGGAAGGGGGAAGAACAAGAGGGGGGAAAGAAAAATGGGGGAAAGAAGAGAAACAAAGAAAAGAAAGGAAAAAAATAATTGAAGAAGAGTAGATACACACGCACACACACACTCACACATCCATATACACACACATGCACATACACATACACACAGTTTTGTTGTTTGCAGTAATGTGTGTGAATGTGCCTCTGTCATGCAATGTACTCAATAATGAGGGCAAGAAACTGCAACCATGCCCCCCGCGATCCAGAGGCGAATAGGAAAGGACCCAGGGGACCCAGGCCACCCAGGCCCTACATGCCCAAGAAAGGCCCAACACCCGGCAGATTTATCCAGTGAGTGTAGGCTGTCAGATCGCTGTTTCCGTCATAATGCCAGGTGTGGAGCATCCGCACACATTTACTCTGGAGTAGGCTGTGAAACTTTGGGAAAGAAGCAGCTCACATTTGTCTGATATCTAATGTCTGACAGCGATGGTGAGGTGAGTTGATGAAGATTTCCAGGACTTTTCTGTTGGTAATTGTTACCGTTGCTGAAACTGTCTTTGAAGTGGATCTAACATTGTTGGACACTAAGGATTAGTGAATAAACTCTAATACGATGTGAGAATATAATCAAACTGTTTATCAGAGGGAAAATGGGATTTTTAGGACACTCATGACTAACATTAGCTATTGTTGTTGTTCTTGTCAACTGTCCAGAAACAGGAGGGTTGTATATTTAATCTGCTGACAATAAATAACTGCCACAATATTGGGAATAAACATGTTTATGTACATTTTTGTGTGTTAGAGACCTGACTTCAGATGAAGTGGAGATGATGGAGGAGTAAGCAGTGGTGGAGGAAGCAGATAAATCCCCAGGCATCACTTTGTGATTTTACAGTTCATCATTGATTAAATCATCTGACCCATGAGTCACTTTTACGTTGACTCGTGAGAAAGGTCTGATGATCTGCAGACTTGTCCGTGTTGTTTTGTTTGATGTATACATCAATGGGAGACGGCACTCGTGAGTTTTTAGCAGATGACTGATTCGCAGGCATAAAAAAAACCAAAAACCAAAAACAGCTTCTGCTCATCAACTGATAAGCCACATCATCAAAAATAAAATTATTGTTATTTCTAGGGGTTTCTAGGGGCAGATGAGGAGCCACTTTTCTTCAGTCACACAGCCACCTGGTCATATTGATAATCACTATACTCTAAAAGAGCTCTCATTCTATTGCAACTTATATGTATTTTAATTTCCTAAAATAAGCAGACCTCTCTGACAGTCTACAGAAAAGGTTAAGTTTAGCATCTCTGAGCAAGCCATATGGGCTGGTCCTGGTTAGACCAGTACTGTACCTAACCTACCTACCAAGACCAGTACACGGAGGAACAAACCATGAAATGGCTACAGGGCTCAGTGGTTGTCCTGGAAAATGTTTGCCCTACACTTTGATAGATGGCTCAATATATAAAAATAATGGTGAGCTGAAGAAGGGAAGGTCTATCATCTCATTTTATGAGGAACATGGTACAGCATATAAAAGGGGTTTACAGTAAGTTACAGGAAAGATGTCCTGTTATTTCCGAAATCCTAAGACATGAGTGAAGCTTGCATTAAACTAACAAGAGTTATTTTGAATCTTATTGTTTAAAATAATAATCTCTCTTCCAGGTTACACGCCTACCCACTCATGAAGTCTCCAAATATATAAATGCCATTCAGGTTGGGGTATTCACAGCCTCGATACACATAGCCACCAGTCACTGACTTGCCCATCTTATGAGGATATGCATAGACAGGCAGGACGTCATCTGTGAAAAAATAAAAAAGTCATTAAATGCATTATTAGGGGTCTCCATTATCAGAGCATCAGAACATGAGGTGAACATGAGTATATAGTTGTGTTTTTGTGAATATTACAACATTGGGTCGGGTTCAGTGCAGTACCAAAAATGATTTTAATTCTGAAATTTGAAGTAAATATTTAATGCATTATTTATTGTCATATTATCAATAAAATGAATAATAACCGGGCTATTCAAGATCTGACTAGATGGTGTGACGTCTAAAGATGAATCACGAAGACAGTGAGAGGGAGGTTGTCTGAATTGAACAAGACAGATTTTATTTCTCTGCTAATGTTGACTATGCAAACCATTCAGCAATGAAATCCATGACATCTGTATACATGCAAACACTGCAAAATACAGTCAATGCTCAGTTTATTAAGTAAACCTATTCAGCTGCTTGTTGATGCAAAATTTTAATCATCCAATCACCTGGCAGCAACTCAGTGGATTTGGTGACTTAGTGGATCTACTGGATTAAGTGATTTTGAATCATAATCACGATTTCAGAAACTGTTGACCAACTTGGGTTTTTTCAAGTTTACAGAGAAGGAGAAACTATTGAAAGAAAAAATATCCAGGGAGTGGCAGTTCTCTGTGCAAAAATGGCTTTTTGAAGCCAGATGTCACAGGAGGAATGGCCAGACTGCTTTGAGCTTATAGGAAGGCAACCATAACTCAAACAAGGGCCACTTCTGACAGCCAAGAAGAGGAAACTGAGGCTACAGTTCACACAGGCTCACCAACAATTAGGCAACAAAAAAAAAAAAGGAAAAATGTTTCCTGATCTTGATTTACAGTCTTGATTTCAGAAGACAGGCTGGTGGTGGTGTATGGTGTAGGGAACTGTCCACTCTTTGCTCCTTCATACCAGCTGTGCATCATTTAAATACCACAGCCTAACTGAGTTTTGTTGTCAACAACTTTGATTCCTTTATGTCCACAGTGTGCTGATCTTAAGCTCAAATCATCTCAGGGAACATGAGTTTATTATAGTCCAATGGCCGCAACAGTCACTAGATCTCAAACCAACAGAGCACCTATGGTGGAATAGAAGATTTGCATCAGCTGACAAATCTGCAGCAACTCCATGATGCTTTCATGTCAGCATGGACCAAAAACTTTGAGGAATGGTTTCAACACCTTGTTGAATATGTGCCATGGAAATTAAGGCAGTCCTGACAGCAAAAGGGTATTTTATGAAGAGTAATTTATGAAGTGCATGTGTATTGATTATGGCAGCTTTTCAATGCACTGAATAAATTAAGCAGTTAAATTAGTTAGGGTTCTGTTCTTCTCTATACTGTTTGAAATAGAGATAACACTTTACACATTGATGCAGCATACCTACCTAAAGAACTGTTCACACATAGTTTCTTATCGTAGCAGGAGAAGCCTTCTTTGGCTCTCCAGCCATAATTCCGACCTTTCTCAATTATATCGATTTCCTCAAACTTGTTCTGGCCTACATCCCCACAGAAGATACGCCCTTTGCCGTCTTTGGTCCAAGGGTCACCCCGGTCCACCGAACACCTCCACATATTGCGAACACCATAAGCATATATCTCAGGACGTGTTCCCTGTTCATGTACAAAGGGGTTATCTGGAGGAATTCTGTACAATGGACCTCTCTCGTTGTCATCCACATCAATTCGAAGAACTTTACCCAGGAGTGCTGACCTAGAATACATGTGCAAATACTGTAGTGTCAAAAATATTAATCTTTCACTACATAATGATTCTCAATATTATGGAGGATTTCAACTCTCAATTTCCACAACATTTATACAGTAATACCATCAATACGTTCATGCTCTCTTCTGTTCAATAGAAACATACAAACACATGCAAAACAGTGCACACGTAGCCGTGCACGACTCACTGTGCATCATTGTTATTTTATACCCTGTAAAAATATTTAAAAAAAAAATAAGATTCTTAATGTTTTTGCACTTTCTCCCTATGCTGTAATTTGATATATGGTATAAAATTGTTTTAAGCATCAGTATTTTTTCCACTGTATGGTAATGAACTCTTAAATTTCACCATAATGACAACATGCTTGTGAAGAAAGCATGTAGAGTGTTTGAAAAGTAAAATGTAAAAAAAAAAAAACCATGCAATTACTGTTTATACATTAAAATAAAATTTTGTTCATTTTAATTTATAAGTTCTAAACTTTACTTTTAAGTTCATTTCAAGACATTTAATTGCATCCTCCTTACTTGTTCTGGGCATTCCCATATTTCCCAAATGGGTCTCCTGCCATTCCACCATCACCTGTGAAAATATACAAGTATCCATCATCTCCAAATAGTAGCTGTCCTCCATTGTGGTTGGATGCTGGTTCATCAATCTCCAGAATAACTCTAAAAGGAATAAAGAATAGATTGGGTATAAACCATTTGTGCACACAGATCATTTCTCTGGCCATGGTCAATATGACAAAAAAAAAAAGTCTACAAAGTTAAAAATAGAAAAGTTCTCTTGCCACAAGAGTTCATACCTACCTCTCAGAGGTATGGTCCACCTGATTCATGTCGTTGGCTGATACATGGAACTCACTGATTCTGATTCTCTCATCAAAACCCACCTCCACTGAGTAATACACATACAGTTTCCCATTGTACTTGTATTTGGGGTGAAAGGTGAGTCCAAGAAAGCCTCTTTCATCACCTTCCCAGGACGATGTTAACACTGCCTGGGTAATGTTCAAAAATGGTCTCTCCAGTTTGGATTTATCCGGAAGGTAAGTCCACACAAGGCCCACCTGTTCTGCTACAAAGAATCTATGTGTGCCGTCATTGGCATGCACCATGGCTAATGGATTTCGAAGCCCATTGGCCACTTCTTCCAGACACAGTTGCAGGCAGCCATCTGAGTTTGACTGAACCCTGCCCAGGTTCTGAGTGAGCTGCTGGTTGCTAAGCAGATGCGGATAGCAGTAGTCCTTGTCATGTAATTCTAGGTAATGGCAGAGATGGGTCTGATTTCCTTTGACTTTTGCTATATTTGGGTCACCAGACAAGAAAGGAATGGTGAAATGACACTTCTCCCAAAACTGAAAGCAGTAGTCAGAACAGAGGCCAGGGATGGTCCTGACCGGTGTGCTTGGATCCTCAGCATCAAAGAGATGAGCTGAATAGGGAGAACACTCCTGAGATCAAGGGCAGATGGATGAGAGACAAAAAGCAATAAGAAAAGCGGAAATTCAACAAGAGGGAACAATCAGTGCCATGGGTAGCATGTAAAATGGTCTTCAAATGTACATTAGCTGTTTTTGTTTCAGAGACTATAACATGACCATGTAAATACAGCTGATATATAATTTAAATTGACATGACAAGTTTGATAGTAAATTCTTATGTATACATTCTTCAAATGTGCAGGCTTTGCTTTTCATTGAAATTATGTATTTTCTACATAAATCTTAGTGCAATACTCTTTGTCTTTTAGCTATGTACAGTATTTTGTCAGGGACCTCTATGTCCATTTACCTACTAGTTCTTCCACTTCATCAAAAAAATAGTTTTTAATTATCATTGCCCAATGTTTCCTGCTGAGTACTTGGTATAAAAAGGATTATAAGAGCCTTGCTTTTGAAATACTATTAGTGATGTCAGTGAACCAAACCAGTAGGTTTGGTAGGTGTGGGCCATAAAACCAAAAATATTGTTGAGCTTAAATAAGCCAAAAATGCTGACACCAGTGACATTTCTTAATGTTAGGAAAGGTTATGCAGCTGTGACGGCTAAAAAATAAACTGAAAAGACATTAGTCTTGCCCAATATAAGTATGCATCTGACATGAACTATATACTCCATCTTTCCATGTCATGTGCAGGTGTGCTAAATTTTACACAGATTTTACTCAGACTTTGAGAACCCTGGTGCTATGCACTTTTAACTACCTTGTTTTTGGAAAATGGATTTGGATAATAATGAATAGCAACTTTAATAATTAATAATAATAATGCTAATGTACTTTAATACATACTTTAAAGCAAGATTATTGCAGTTTGTTCATATTGTATCATATTGAGATAGATAATTCCAAGAATAGTTCCAAATATTTCCTATAGAGTGCTGCTTATATAAGACAAACTTATTTATGAAAAAACTGAAATTCCTTGAACTTCAAAAAAATTGGGGTGGCTGTAGCTCAGGAGGTAGAGCAGGTCACCCACTAATCAGAAGGTTGGCAGTTTGATTCTGGGCTTCATGCCAAAGTCTCCTTGGGCAAGATACTGAACCCCAAGTTGCTCTCCGATACAAGCGTTGGAGTGTGAATGGGTGTGAATGTTAGACAATAAAAGCACTTAGCTTAGTTACACATGGAAGTGCTTATGTGAACACTGTAAACCCAGATTTTGATTCAACTTAAAAATATTGAGTCCATATTACTTAAAATATCCTAATATGTGAACATTGCTTGTTAATTCAGAGTAAGCTGAGCTGTTTCATGTCCTTTTTGTTGTAATTGTGTTTTTAAGCCCAATCAACAGCTTCTACTGAAATAAACAGAGTTTATATTATTTACATGTAATGTCATTTTGCTACATTAATTATTAAATCTGAATAGACTGTACTTTTTTAACGGTCTCTCTTATTGTAATTATGCACCTCCTTTTCTCTACCTCCCTTCTTCTCTCCCTACTATACATATTATTTTAAGGTTTGCTTATATTGATAGTTACTTTCTTAATGTTAGTATTGTGATTGACTAGCATGAGTGATTTTCTGTATCGTTCACTGCCCTGTGCAGTGGGTGGACACTGCACAGGGCAGATACTTCAGCTGTGTGCATATAAAGCCTGTTTGTAGTATTTTATTGTCATACTGAAGTGATAATCCTGTGTTTGTTTGTTTTTTTAGGATGCTGATGATGAGGAACATCTGTACAATGATGAACAGGAAAACATGTCTCCATACATGCAGTCCCTTCACCATAATGCATCCTCAGTGGGAATCATCTTGGAGGGAAAGATGAATGCTGAGAACCTGCCCAAGGCCATGTACATTGTCTTTGGACTTACTTATGCACTGCATCGCAACTACACAAAGTACATGAAGCACACTTACTGATTTTTTCCAACGGGTACTTCTGAACTTTGGTAACACAGATCTTAAACCTAAACTTCAAACGCTCAAGAATCAACTTGCAATGTAAGACCCAGAATCTGCTCTTCCCAAATGGTCAAATATCAAGTTTTCTTTTTTTTCTTCTTTTTCTTAATAACTGGAAGTAAATTAAATATCAATTGGCAGTTCAAGAAAACAAAAATAATTTGTATCTGCTTTATTTGTTGATAAAAAAGGGTAGAGAGAGTGTAGCAATACGTAACTGAACGAAGTAAAGGTTAACATAACAT
>JAMQGT020001560.1:0-41122 GCA_024447675.2 Pterophyllum scalare | reverse complement strand
AAATTTTTTCACTCTTTGTTTTATTGCAGCCATTTGCTAAAATCAAAAAAGTTCATTTTATTTCTCATTAATGTACACTCAGCACCCCATCTTGAAAAAAAAAACAAAAACAGAAATGTAGAAATTTTTGCAAATTTTTAAAAAAAGAAAAACTAAAATATCACATGGTCATAAGTACTCAGACCCTTTGCTCAGTATTGAGTAGAAGCACCCTTTTGAGCTAGTACAGCCATGAGTCTTCTTGGGAATGATGCAACAAGTTTTTCACACCTGGATTTGGGGATCCTCTGCCATTCTTCCTTGCAGATCCTCTCCAGTTCCGTCAGGTTGGATGGTGAACGTTGGTGGACAGCCATTTTCAGGTCTCTCCAGAGATGCTCAATTGGGTTTAGGTCAGGGCTCTGGCTGGGCCAGTCAAGAATGGTCACAGAGTTGTTCTGAAGCCACTCCTTTGTTATTTTAGCTGTGTGCTTAGGGTCATTGTCTTGTTGGAAGGTGAACCTTCGGCCCAGTCTGAGGTCCTGAGCACTCTGGAAGAGGTTTTCTTCCAGGATATCTCTGTACTTGGCCGCATTTATCTTTCCTTCAATTGCAACCAGTCGTCCTGTCCCTGCAGGTGAAAAACACCCCCATAGCATGATGCTGCCACCACCATGTTTCACTGTTGGGATTGTATTGGGCAGGTGATGAGCAGTGCCTGGTTTTCTCCACACATACCGCTTAGAATTAAGCCAAAAAGTTCTTCTTCTCATCAGACCAGAGAATCTTATTTCTCATAGTCTGGGAGTCCTTCATGTGTTTTTTGGCAAACTCTATGCGGGCTTTCATATGTCTTGCACTGAGGAGAGGCTTCCGTCGGGCCACTCTGCCATAAAGGGCAGTGGAGGGCTGCAGTGATAGTTGACTTTGTGGAACTTTCTCCCATCTCCCTACTGCATCTCTGGAGCTCAGCCACAGTGATCTTTGGGTTCTTCTTTACCTCTCTCACCAAGGCTCTTCTCCCACAATTGCTCAGTTTGGCTGGACGGCCAGGTCTAGGAAGAGTTCTGGTTGTCCCAAACTTCTTCCATTTAAGGATTATGGAGGCCACTGTGCTCTTAGGAACCTTGAGTGCTGCAGAAATTCTTTTGTAACCTTGGCCAGATCTGTGGCTTGCCACAATTCTGTCTCTGAGGTCCTTTGGGCAGTTCCTTCCACCTCATGATTCTCATTTGCTCTGACATGCACTGTGAGCTGTGAGGTCTTATATAGACAGGTGTGTGCCTTTCCTAATCAAGTCCAATCAGTTTAATTAAAAACAGCTGGACTCCAATGAAGGAGTAGAACCATCTCAAGGAGGATCAGAAGAAATGGACAGCATGGGAGTTAAATATAAGTGTCACAGCAAAGGGTCTGAATACTTATGACCATGTGATATTTCAGTTTTTCTTTTTTAATACATTTGCAAAAAATTCTGCATTTCTGTTTTTTTTTCTGTCAAGATAGGGTGCTGAGTGTACATTAATGAGAAATAAAATGAACTTTTTTGATTTTAGCCAATGGCTGCAATGAAACAAAGAGTGAAAATATAAAGGGGTCTGAATACTTTCCGTACCCACTGTATGTTTAACTTCCTCTCAGCGGCGCAAAGCAGCGGGAGTTTTGAAAGTGATTATAGTGAGCCTCAACTGCCCAGCAAGCAGACAGCTGGCTGTTAAAGCAGTGGGAATGGACATCTCTGAAAACGTCGGAGCACTTTTGCAATTATGCAATATCTTGACAAACTGAGGTTTGAGGTTTATTCATCTACATTCTCGCCTGAAAACATCGTAAAAGTTTATTTAGTGTTACAGAAGCAGTAATATTTCAAACTTTGCTCACAGCTTTGGCTGCTCTCCTCCACCATTGATGCTTTTGAGTTTTGTTGAAAATGCATTCTGGGATACTTGGCTGTACCAAGTACACACAAGTCACCACTAATGCATCCTCGATAGAAGGGGCGAAGCAAGAACACATCTGGATATTTTGAGCATACTTACCTTTTATGCATACTTTGAATTGCAACAGTACTTGGGCTGAGACTAAAGACATTTCACAAGTATGCACAAGTACACATATTGAGAAACGGCCCGGACCCATCCTTCAAATTTGGGGAAAGGAGGACTGCATTTGTGAGCCGCATTTGGGGGTGCCTTTGAATTTGGACAGCCTTCGTCACCTTGCTGTGACGTAATCGGTTTACAAATGCAGCCTTTGAAGGATACAGTCCCTGAATTTGGACACAACCTAAGACTTTCACTTCTTAGTCTTGTATGTGTTTGCGTGTGGCCAACACCCACCATAAGTTGCTTCGTACTTTGCAGAAACAAAAAGTTCTAAAATACTTTACAATTATACAGTAGACAATAGTGCTAATTTGTGCAGCTGTCGACATCTTAGTGATATCCCTAACTACCTAAAAGCTATTGTAGAACTTGACTTGGGACTTTGAACTCCTTATTCTGGAGGATGCTTCCACAGAACTAAGTATCACACATAAAGAGACAAGTGAAACTTCTTTTGCTAATACATTGGTTTAAAGTGACAGCTCTACCAGATAAGACCATAAAAAAAGCAGTGAATACAACATTGTCTCAGGCCTTTTATTAATGACAAGTACTGCTATCAAAAAATAGCTGAAATGGGATTATTGTGAAGGCATTTCTTGTGAGAGTCTGTCCTATCATTAATTGTTAATAATGTTAATATGCGCTTGCGTTATCCCTTGTCACAAAAATGGGCTCAATCTAGCACTACTATTATCTTTTATTTTATCTCTGATAGGCAGATTTGTGAGTTCATAAATGGAACTGATTCTAGAGTTGACAGCTGTCTTCTTCTGTTGTGTCATTCTCACCAGGGGTCACATCAACCTGACAATGCTGGGCGCCATGCAGGTGTCAAAACATGGAGATCTAGCGAACTGGATGATCCCAGTAAGTTTGTTTTTTATTGCCCACAGCTGTTACCTTAGTTTTTGTTTCTTCAAAACCTGCTGTGGTTCAGCACAGCAGTATAATAAGCATGCCTCAAATTGTGATTTGTAAAGGGTTTACTGATACCTCCCATTCACTGAGTTTGTGTCAGATGGGTGTTTGGTAATGTAAACTTGTTGGGCGATTTCTTTTTGTTGCATTGAATGGTATTTTAATTGTACTAAGGGCTGATTTTGCCAGGCCTGTGGAGCTTGCTCAGTTCACAATTAACATACAGTACCAGCCAAAAGTTTGGACACACTTCCCTATTAATATGAATGGGTAAGTATGTCCAAACCTTTGACTGGTACTGTATGTTAATTTATCATTTTATTCTTTTTATCTTCATTATATCACTGTATATAATCAAATGGCAAAAACAGTTTATAAATACCAAACAGATGAATAATAAATAGATTTGTTTCTTCCTTTTTATCATTGTTTAAAACAAAGTAGTCAGTTACAGACATTATCAGCGCCACTGTTAGATGAACGCTAATTTACAGGTATGCATGACAATTGCTTATTTATATTTAATTTATTTACAAATAACAGGATAATGTAATATCACTGTTAGTTTCAAGACCAACTACTACACATAATCTTTTTTTTTTTTTTTTAAAGATATCAGTGTAAAAATAATTCCCAAAAGCTATATAGATGTTGATAATCCCGGTACCCTGGGCAGTTTATATAGTAAATTTCATCCAGATTGATTACAGACATATACATTATTATAGTGAGATACATAGTGTCCCTCTGTTTATATACATATTCACACTCATTCTTTAGCTTTATACAGATGGCTGTCAAGATCCAAAACACTGAATAATAGTATATAACCAATTATTTGTTGTAATAATTGCACAGTGGTTAGCACTGTTGCCTCGCAACAAGAAGATCCTGGGTTCAAATCCACCTTGGCTGGGACCTTTCTGTGTGGGTTTTTCCATTGTACTCGGGTTGCTTCCACGGTCCCGCGACCCTGAGAAGGATAAGTGAAAGAAAATGGATGGATATTAGTTGAAGCATTTAAAAAACATGACCAAGGTAGTAACTGTACAAACTTGCAATATATTAAAATGCTCCATTCCAAAAGAATTGCTTCATACATATACAACAAGGAACTACAGTTAAAAAACAACAATGGCCTCTCAGGAGGCCGAATGATGATATTAAAATTTAGTTAACAGTCAATATTGCACTTAATGCAAATCCTTGAATGTGAGCAAGAATTATGGGGACTCTGAAGCTGTTATAAAAGTTATTATCATCATTGATTTATCTGCTGAATACTTTCTCGAGTAATCCCACAAGTACAATTATCAAACTGTGTAGCCAGCAACCCAGAGCTTACTGTAATATTATCTGTGCCTTGCATTTTTGCCTGAAACTCGTGGTGGCAGATTACGTTTCTGTTCACCAACTAATTTATTTGTTTATAAACTGCAGTTAGTAGTTTATTTTCTCAAGTTTAAACACATTCTCTGTTAAAAATTATAAATCAAAAGGCCTTAAAGGTCATAGGTTATTTAGGGGAAAAGTATTTGTTGTAATTTTGTTTGGTATTTTATTACTCAGCTTCACTTTGCTACCCTGAATTGGCTAAGCTGAAGAAAATTGATGAATTTAATGTTATTTTTCTTAAAACTTAAAATTTCTTGGATATTTTATGCATGTTGGCCTTTCTTTTTCAGAAAAGGATTGCTTGGTTGATATTCATTCACAACGTTGCAGTCTTCATTGTTATACGAGAGTAAAAGGAAATGCCTGTCAGGGGATGGAGGAAATGTGGTGTTTGTGAGTCCTGCAGTATAATGGGTGTACAACATTATTATTAGATATTACATCAGGTCAGTTGGTCCTAAGACCACTGTGGCCTCAGACCTTGGGAATGATTACTTAGGTCAAGAACCCATTAAAAGCCTCTTTGCCATGTGGGAGGCCTCAACCAGAATGCCCCCTGGCCACACAGTTGTTTTTTTGCACTGAAGTGCAGAGTTGTTTCAGCCTGTGCATCAATTTATAGACACATCTCCTCTAAGAAGCCAAGTGGATACACAGTGTTGAAGACATACATAGACTTTTATAATAAAGTTTTATTAAATAAATATAATTGTTATTTACTGCTCAAAAAATAGGGGAACATTTAAGCAATTTTAGCTTTGATTTTCTGGTGTAATTTCTTTAAAAATATATATATATTTAATCCAGCCCTCAAAGGGAATGGATGATTTTGGTTTCCGTTGACCACTGTTACATAATTTTGTTTCCAACAAACTACATAATCTTATGTCAGTAAAGATTTTCAACTTGAATATTTCATTCATCAAGAGCTGATGTGCAATTTGAGTGTTCCCTTTTGAACGGTGTCCATGTCATGCATAGCACCTTGGTGAATAGAAATGCTGCTGTTGATGATTTGTAAATTCTTTTCATTTTTACCACTTCACTCATACTTGTTTGTCCATGGTAATTGCTAATTCACCAGTGCTTGATTAAGTATGCTGTACAGATATTGAAGCAGTTACGCTGTTCATAGACAAAGAGTTTATCTTGTTCTTTTGTTGTAATTCTGGACACTTTGAATAACATAACAATACCGAAACACTGGTACAGATACCTCCGCCCTCACCTATGCTTCAATCTTCATTATCCCCTCTTTAGAAAGGATGGATGAAGAGAATTACATTTCCCACCCTTAGTGAATAATTTCATTATTACAATCTAAAGATGGGTGCATAGCGTGAAATTGGAAATGTTTTACGTAGGAGTTGGGGATGCAGTACTCTCAGCCAGATTATGTTGATTTTAAATGCTTTTAATATGCAAAATGCAGATGAACATTTTCCAGTTGAGGGCTTTGAAATGCTTTTACATCTCTACTCAGCCTGAAACATCTGGAAAAACAATAGAAGAAGATAACAGGGGTTATAGAACACAGGATGGCATTTTGGGATGTGGTGTGCTATTTTATCATTTGGCTGTGGGAGCTGTATCAAGTTGTCCTAAATGTAGCGGTTTTTCACCCAGTAGTTTACAGGAGATACAGAGTGCTTCCTGTCATATACACATTCTCACAGATTTGAAAATGAGAACCATATTTTGCTTTTATTTACTCCTTTTCCCCCAATTTATTTTGAATAGGTGGTGTGTATTCAGTATCACTTGTTCCTTTAAAACTGAAATGAATAAACATCTATTTTAAATGAAGGAACACTGAAAATATTCAGGCTGATCAAAGCATTAAAATATATCTGGTCAGCCATTTGTAAATTAAATCACAAAACAAACTGTGTGTGTGTGTGGGGGGGGGTGCTGCAGTTGAATCAGTCAGGAGATTTTAGATAAGTCTAAAGTTTTAATGAGATTTTGGCAATCGAATAGTTTAATATAGTAAATACAAGACAAGTGAAACAACTGGATTTTTTGAAATCACATGGCCCTCAAGTAAAAGAGTTTGATTGTTCATATTTTAAGTATAGATTTGAAGATGAGTGAATGAGAAACTTGGCATTGTATCTAAGTGCAAGAAAGACAAATAAGGTTTAGAGTAAGTTACAGTTTCACATTTATACTACTGAAAGTATATGTTTTTAATGTATTAGGGAACAGAAGGTCTATTTGTGCTCACTTAAGAACTGGTAGGCTAGAATTCCTCTTCATATTGAAACTAGGTGCTTTGGAAGTGGCTAATTCACCTGTCCACTGTGGGATTTAGAAAGAATGGGAAATGTGTATCATTTTTTATTGTGTTTTTGTCTGTGACTAAGATGGTTGTTTGACAGAGATGTTTTTAAATTCACATTTTATTTAAGGAAGACCTCTTATGAACAGAACGTTGTTTCAGTAAGGAGTCGAGTTTTGTTTTTTTGTTTTTTTTTAAACTATTCTTTGTCTAACCATTATTAAAAGTCAGGAGAAGGACTATGATTAATCTTTTCGCTTGTTTGTTCACTGAGTTTTGTATTTTACGAAACAGAATTTGAAATGACGGTTGTTGAACTTAAATGAAGAAGACTGTTGCTGCATCAGACCTACATTCCAAACCCCTGGAGACTCAGTATAACTGCAACTTAAGTGCAGCAATATTACAAACTACTTACTATTAAAATGCAGTTACTATCTTAAGTGCTCATAAGGTCTGATAGCAACTTTAATGGCACTGCTTAAGAGGATTTTTTAAAAAATATATTCATTATCATAACAACAGATTAACGTAGACATGATTTAAGGCTTATAAGTTAAAGCCTTAAGTATTGGGTATTTGTAGTAGCACAAACCTTAGTGTATGCTTGTGTACATTTTTTAAGGTTTACTTTTCTGAGGCTTCTCTTCTTAAATTTTCAACTTCACAGTGGAATTAATTTCTTAAGGTGGATTGGAGCATATTTACCAATTATACACTGTAAACAAATGTGTTTTTCAGCTACTTTGAACATGGTGTGTATTGTCTTCCTGTCAGTTCCTTCTTTCTGATTCTTGTCATTAGTTGTCTGGGTAACGAAGGCTTGTGGCAGTCCGTTGCTATGTTATTAAATAGAGAGCCATTTGTATCAGACAGTGGAGATTGTCAGAGAACTGGAGGGGGAGAGAAAGGAAGCCAGTTGGTAAGTGGGAACTCTTGGATTGTGAAGGGGGTCATTTTCTGCGGTGTTTCTGCCGCTGACTAGAAAGCAAACACTCGTACAACAAATGAGAAAATTATATTCTGTAGTCATGGCAACACAAAAAATGCAAGCAAACCTGAAGCATAGTAAGAGAAATAAAGTGTTAGTCAAATTATGCATTTATGCCAACAGAAGGCTTCTAAATCAATCCTTTTGATCAATAATAGATTTTTTTTTATAAAGGCAACAGAATCTTTGTTTTCTAGGTGTTTCTTCACAGGGTAGATGACATTAAGTGCAAGGGTTGAAGTTTTTTTTTTAAATTGCCTGTTGTCCCATGTTCCTGAAGCGATAGATCAACAGTGTTGCATATACAGCAAGTCACAGTATGAAAGTATCGTACAGCCGTTTCAAGCTGTTCCATACTTAGTCTAAACAGCGTTAGTCTTAGTTGTCTGCCACCTGAGGCTTACGTTAAACTGTGGTTTTAGTAAGATGGACTATGTCATTGTCACTGATTTTACATGTTGTGATAGGTGTCATCTCAGCAAAGCTTCAAATTAAGAGGTCTTATCAGGTTTCTGTACCAGTGATACTGCCTCCAGTAGTATCTTTTTTTTTTAACTGCCTTGCACATTTAGATTCAAATCACAGTCACTGACATCACCCCACATTAGTTGCTGTTTTTGATTGACTATTTAATGTTTTATCATCCTCAATCTCTGTTAACTTCCAAACAGGATAATTTCTAGAATTAAATATCCTAATGCTGCATGTTATCTGCAACCAGTTGGAAATAGTCTCGCTGGCTACCATAGCTTTTAATTTGCCTGGATTTGACATCACAAATCACTTTAGTTGAATTAGGCTAAAGATGCAGAACTACCTTTGAAAATCTCAAACTTAACATGTCTGTTGTGCATTTATGTAGAATTTAGAATTCTGTTGTAAAATTATAAAATCGTTCTTCCTTAACAATTAATCTGTCTCTAGGATTGTGGGCAGCTTAACACTGCTTGGAAGGGAGATGTGTCTCAGGTTTCTCTGCTAATGAATTGTGTCACACTTTCAAGTGTCCTAGTGGCCCTATGGTGCTAAGATCATGGCACAATCAGAGTGGTGATGAAATTAAAAAAACAAAAAAACTGTGGCTTCAGTTAGTCCAACAAGGTTAATATTATCAAAGCTTTGTTAATTAAATGACTAAAATACCCTGCTCTTGTTGGTAGCTTAAAAAGAGGATATTTTCATGGTCATTGTTCTGAAAGTATGCTTTGCCAATATCTTTATACTGTTGATTTTTCAAAACACTAAGACCTGGGCGCCTCCAATATTGAGAGGCAAGTAATTATGAATAGTTCAGTTTTTAAGTGCCACTCCCAGGTTAGAAGGCACAACCCAGGAGCTGTGTAAAATCTTGGCAAAATCAAACATGCGGAACATAAAGAATTAGATTGCCATACTGGATCAGTCAGGGCTTGGGTTAATAACAACCTCCTCTGGTGCTGTTACCCAACAGGGTGGCTGAGAAAGTAAAAGGAAAGGGGGATGGCATGTTAGGAGGCAGTGAGAGAGAAGGCTAGACAGGTGTGAGGAGGTGAGAGTAGGGACTCAGTGACTGGTAAAGGGAGAGAGTTGGCTGATATGATGCAGAGAAGGAAAGTAGATATATTGTGTGTGCAGGAAACCAGGTGGAAGAGAAGCAAGGCCAGGAGCATTTGAGGGGGATTCAGGCTGTTCTAACAAGGTGTAGATAAGAAGAAAAATGGAGTAGGGGTAATCTTGAAGGACGATTATGTGAATAGTGTTGTGGAGGTGGAGAGTGTCAGGTAAGATCATGAGTTTGAAGCTGGAAATTAAAGGGGTGATGTTGAATGTTGTCAGTGCATACACACCACAATTTGGATGTCAGAAGAGAGAGGAATTCTGGACTAAGTTGGATGAAGTGGTAGAGAGTGCCCCAGGGGGGAGAAACTGTAGGTAGGTAGGTAGGTAGGTAGGTGAAGGGCGCGGAAGTGACAAGGTGGTGTTGGGTAGGTATGTCTTAAAGAGAGAAATGCAGGACAGCTGGTAGGGGATTTTTGCAAAATGGATGGAAATGATTGGTGAACACATACTTTATAAAGCGGGAGGAACATAGGGTGCCAGATAAGAATGGAGAAAGCTGCACACAGGTGGACTATACTTTATGCAGAAGGTACAATCTGAAAGAGATAGGAAACCGCAAGTTGGGTCAGAAGAGAATGTAGCTAGGCAGCATTGGATGGTAGTCTATAGGATGACTTTGGACATCAAGAAGAAGAAGCAAGTAAAGGTAGAAGCAAGGATTTAAGTAGTGGAAGTTGAAGAAGGAAGAATGTTTTACAGAGTTTAGGAAGGAGTTGAGACAGGCTCTGAGTGTAGGGAAGAGTTACTAGATGACTGGGAAAGTACAGCTGTAGTGCTGAGTGATTACCAGATGTGAGTTACCAGATAACTGGGAAAGTACAGCTCTAGTGCTGAGTGATTAAGGTGATAGGGTGACTAAGGACAGAAATGGAAATGTGCTGACAAGTGAAGAGAGTGTGTTGAGAAGATGGAAGGATTACTTTTTCATGAATAAAGAAAATGAGAGCGAGAGAGGACAACAGATGGAGGACAGTTAGTGAATCCGGAAGTGCACTCACTGAGTAAGGAGGAAGTGTAGGCAGCAATGGATGAAGAGTGGAAAGTTGTTTGGTCCAGATGACATACCTGTGGAGGTATGGAGACATTAGGAAAGAAGGGAGTGGAGTTTTTGACCAGACTGTTTAACACAGTTTTGGAAAGTGAGAGGATGCCTGAGGAATGGAGAAGTGTGCTGGTACTGATTTTCAAGAACAGTGATGTGTAGAGTTGTAGTAACTACAAAGGGCTAAAGCTGATGAGCCATACCATGAAGATATGGGAAAGAGTTGTTGTAGCTATGTAAAGAAGAGAGGCAATGATCAGCGGGCAGCAATATGGTTTCATGCTGAGAAAGGATGTGATATTTGCTTTGAGAGTGTGGATGGAGAAGTATAGAGAAGGTCAGAAGGAGTTTTCACTGTGTCTTTGTGGATCTGGAAAAAGTATATGATAGCGTACCAAGCAGGCTTATAATAGTTTTGGATTTTACATTATAGTTTATTTTAGTTCGTTTTTACTTTTTTTTCCTCAAGTTTTAATTAGTTTTCAGAGTGGTTTTGCTCATTTTTATTAGTTTTTAATTTTTGGTTTAATGCCTGGTTTTAGCTTAGTTTTCATTAGTTTTAGTATTAGTTTTAGTTTTGTCATACTTTGTCAGGTGCAAGAATGACTATTGTGTAATCAAAACTCGACAAAATATATCGTTACAAAATTATATTCAACAAACAACTGTTCACAAGATAGCATTATGTGCTAAATGTGTGTAATATTAAGGACACACATGAACATCAACATAAAGAAAAACAAACTCGAAAACCCAATAAACTTCAGCGTCAGTGCAGTAGATTAACACCTACATGTGGTGTATAACATCAGAACGCAGCGAGTGTTTGACAAAAACAAACTGAACTCATTGAAGGAATCAAAGCTCAAATCCAGCTGCATCCTGATGTTATCCACCACATGAAGCTAGTTCTGTTTTGGGGCTGCTCAGAGAGCTAGCTTGGTTAGATGATCAGTTCAGAGCAGTAGCCGTGTGTTCTCAGGTGGACTTTGATGTTGGTTATCTCAAAGAAACTCCATATAGGACTCTGCTGCTTTCTGGGCAGACCGCCTCCATTACTTTGTGGACCAGCGCGGTGAGCACACACGCATGCACACAATTGTCCGATGACGCTTCCAGCTTAAACTCTTAGAGTGGAAAAAATTATTTCATATCAGTCTACAAGGCTTTTAAATAAAATGACAAATTAAAACAAAGGTCATTTTATCTATAATTTCAGTTAGTTTTGTAAACTCAAAATACAGTTCTAGTTAGTTATCATTTTTTCCTTTTAATTATTATTTTTTATTTATTTTAGTTAACAAAAATGTTTTTTAAATTTCAGTTTTTGTTATTTTGTTTGTTTTCATTAACTATAGTAACCTTGGTGCCAAGAGAGGAATGATGGGACTGCATGATTATGTATAAGGACGGCAAGACAGTGATAAAGTGTGTGGTAGGAGTAACAGATGGGTTTCAAGGTGGGGGGTGGGATTACATCAGGGATCGTCTCTGAGCCCCGTCAGATGGTGAGGGACAGGTTGAAAGATGAGGTCAGGCAGGAGTCTTTGTGGACTATGATGTTTGCAGATGACATTGTGATCTGTAGCAAGAATAGGGAGCAGGTTGAATAGAGCCTGGAGAGGTGGAGATATGCTCTGGAAAGAAGAGGAATAAAGATCAGTAGAAGCAAGACAGAATATGTGTGTGTGAATCTGATGGAGACAGTTGGAAAGGTGAACATGCATGGAATAGAGATAGTGAAAGTAGATGAGCTTAAATACCTGAGGTCAACTATCCAAAGCAATTTAGTGGATAAATCATACAAAGGAGGAAAAGAGGGAAGACCACAGAGAAGATTCATGGATGTAGTGAAGGGGGACTTAAGGGCATTTAAGAGTATGTTGTGGGGGAATGGAGAAAGTGAAAAGTGTACCACTTTCAGATGGTTTTAAACTAAATTCTAAGCATAACTTGTTCCAGACCAGGTTGTGTTGACCACTGTTAACAACACAGTGATGTGGTAAGCTAAAAAGAGAGCAATTTTCATGACATCAGCATGCCTTTATAAATGCCCTTCATAGTACACCCCTCTGGATGGAATAGATTTGCTTTTCCCATCATACCGTTCCATTAATTTGTTCTTTCACACTTATGCAGATCATGTTAATTTTAAGTTTTGCTGCATACAGCAGTTTAGATCAAAGTAGGCTCAGATAACCTGACACAAAGCTGTAAATCAGAGAGAAGAAAATGTCAATCTTCCTAGCAATATAGGTCACTGATTATACTGAGCAACGAAGCCTCAGCCTATCTTTAATTCTCCACAATTTTATTTTCTTACACAATTTCATATTTAACAAGGTCACAAGCATTAGTGAGACATTTAACCACATTCACACACATAATCAAGGACTGACACAAGCTGAGCCGTTGATCCTCTCTGCTAGGCTGCTGCCACTGCAATGCAACACAGACACAGGCTTACATTCATTCAAAAATCCATGGTTTATTAAATTTGTCATTTTTGGTTTCAAGAAAATGCAGTGATTCATTTTCATAGTCAAGGATAAATTCACTGCCCCACAGCAAAACAAAATCATTTTATAATTTCTGCCAGAGTTATTGTCTTGAATTTTACTGATGAAAAACCACACTAGAATTTTAACACCAGTATGATTATGATCTCAAAAGACACACCCTTTCGATTAACAGCCTCTGTTGCTAGGTGAAGTACATTAGCAGGTGTCTAGCTGTGGATGGCAGCTGTAAATCACAACTTGCATCTAGCAGGTCAGACAGTGTTCTCCCCTAAGACCTGTGCAGACATCACCTAAGCCCATTAGCTGTCATAAAGTGCATTAACATTGATTAGATGAAAAACGATACTGTTTAATCTGAAGTGTTGCTGTGTAATAAATGAAAACACTGAAGGAAAAAAGCTGGTGAGACAGTTTGGAGATTAAAAGTCAAAATGGATGCAGTTGTATTAAACCTGATATTGGTACAGTAGGCCACTTTCAATTGGAATACAAACAATTAAATGAAATTAAATGCTGCCTCTTCAATATGCAGTATTCTAACCCCCCTCCCCTCCCAAACCTTTCTGTTCTCGGTTTATATCTTCTCCACCCAGCTGGCTTTTCCCACAGGCAGACAGTATCCTTACAATGTGTCACCCTCAGCATACATATCCTCTGGTTATTGAGCAAAAAACAAAACAAGCTCTTCACATGATTGATGAGGAAATGGGATTCTAATTCAGTTACTGAGCTGTCATCCTGTGGCCATATGTGCATGTCAGCCTTCCTTATTCAGAAACCTTCCTTACTGGGAACAATGTATGACTTGAGGACAATTTTTCATCCAGCTGGCATTTCTTTTGTGGTGATGATCTTTCAGATTGCTTTTTTTTTCTTTCCCACCTTTTAAAACAACAACAAGAAAATTTTGGTTTTCTTTTAAATGAAGAAAACATTCATTATGATATGACAAAGCTTTAGCGCATGGGGAAACAGTTATGTTTAGTGTGGTTCCTGTGCAGAATGCTTTTAGTCCTGTACTCTGCATTGTACATTTCTTGCAGTTGTTATCATGTTTTTCTGCCTAAAATAACAGACAGTAGTCCATGAATATTAAGCATGAATTTTTTTAACAATACAAATCTCAGTTATTACTGAGACTTGGCTCTTAATCTTCAGATATTCTCCTTAAAGATAAAGATATAATAACATCTGGAATTTGCAATCCTCAGACATAGGTCTGCTAGGTAACCTGCACACCAGCCTGTGGTTTGAAGAGTTACCAGATGACTGGGAAAGTATAGTTATATGCTGAAGGAAACTGCCAGGAAGGTGTTTGGTATATCCTCTGGACAGAGAAAAGAGAACAAGGGGACTTGGTGGTGGAATGAGTAAGTACAAGAAAGTATTGAATGGAGGAGGTTAGCAAAGAAAAGTGGGATAGTCAGGATGATGAAGAAAGTAGACAGGAGTACTATCAAGTACTGTAGAACTCGTTGCGTCTGTGACTGGGAATGTGTGAATGAAGCTGTTAGAAACATAAACAAACATGACCCACGTCTGAATGTCAGAATGCTGTCACTTCAACAGATTGATGAAGCCTTCAACATTATGTATCACATGTTTGAAAAGGCTTAAGATATGGTCAGTGTTGTGGTATTTGTTCGGGTTCTCTTTTATACATGTGAAGACCGTTGGTGCCTTGAAATGGGTCAAATAAATGCAAGCATCATTATTGTGGCCCAATGGTGCCACAACTGTACACAATACAATTACCAAGTTTCACAGGTATGAAGGCGCAGTTCGGTGATCGGTGTGTTCTAATGGTGTATTCCTTTTACTTTGGAAGTTGGGTGTTGGAGCTGAGAGTAGCATCACTCCAGCCGTGTTCCAGTAGTATAGGTGGAAAAGCAAAGAAAACAGACGTTTTGGGTTTGGGTTGCTCCCCTAGGAATGTAGAACCATTCATTTATCACTAGCAATACAATATCATGCCTGGTTTTTGTGTTTTAAAACACCAATGCAGCATGTTTACAGATAGAGCCTCGTCAGTGCTATGTGTCTGTGTTGCTATTGCTGAACATCCTCTTTTTGCTTTTGCTTAAATGTAAAATGTTATGGTAATTCCTTGGAATAATACAAAGAGCAGGGCACCAAACCATTACTGAGCACAAAGAGATTGAAGATATGCCTCCACAAAAGGCTAAAACCATCATTGCAAAGTTTAATGTATTTTTGACAGAGTATAATTTAGTAATATAATGTATAGTTAATTTTGTCAAAAATCAGTAAAGTGAAAAAATGCTCATATCATTTTGTCCAAACTTAAATGGGATAACTGAAACTAAAATCTGCTTTTGTCTTCCACTGTTAGGGTAAGATGGTGAAAGGAATGGGAGGAGCCATGGATTTAGTGGCAAGTGCTGGAACTAAGGTGGTGGTCACCATGGAGCACTCTGCTAAGGTGTGTAAATACATAAGGGTCTGTTAGCATGCGCTCTTACTGTGCTTGTTCTAAGTAACATTGCTTTTATGAGTCCAGAGACTTATTCCCTTTGTGTGCAATTAAATTAACAGTTTCCTTTTCCGATGTTTGTATCTTCACCAGTGTAACTTGCATCTGCTTCCTACAGTAATGAATGTGAGTGCTAAGGCTGATTAAGGATAATTCTGCTAATGGATTGCTTAATATCCCTTTACTGGAGAGGGCTGGCTCATCCTGGTGAGGCAGACAAACCATCTCCTATGTGCTTGTCTTCAGCTCATTTAAATACAAATACTTGGTTTTTTTGAGACAAGCTCATAAGTTAGACTGGTGCTGCAGCAAGTGGATGACTAATCCCACAGGGGTTCTGACAATTGCAGCAGGCAATCCAACTGAATTGGTTTACTTTTAGAAAGTCCAAACCAATATGATGCAAGGGCAATGTAACATTCTGCATTTACAGAAGCATGCTGTTTTTTGCTAATGGGACTCTGTCTGGCGCCCAGCTAAAGTCCAGATGGTGCAGCAGGTGAGCATAAATTTACTGCCCTGAAGCCTGCTTTCATTCATGATGGAGAAGAGGAATGGGATGGTGAGAGGGTGTGTGTGTGTGTGATGTAGGTCTCTCAGGCAATGTTGGAGACTCTTGGATGTGTTCTTTTTTTTTCTTCTTCTTCTTCTCCTTCTTGAAAATGTACGATGGGGAACAGAGACACACTGACGTTGTATATGAGCTGTATTTCCATTACGATTAGTCTGCATAACCAACTGAAACCCTGAATATAAGTACATATAAGCTACATTCCAGAAACCATGAGATACTAGATAAAGGGACTGACCTTTCTTAAAACAAATTATTTTGTTCTTTTAGGGAGGAAAGCACAAAATACTGGAAAAATGCAGCCTGCCGTTGACAGGGAAACAATGTGTGGATCGGATCATCACAGAGAAGGTGCACTTTTATCTTTTTATTTGTACATATATATATATGCAGATTATTGTAATGAATGTCATTAATGTAAATTTGAATAGCAGATGGGTGGATGACTGCATGAATGGATGAATGAGCTATTAGTCATAAACTTGCACTGTTTACCTTCTACTTAGACGCTGCCAGTGAGTAAGCTATGACTGAACAGGACTCCTAGACACCTAGAAAAAAAGATTTATATAGGGGACATGAGAGTGTTTTCTACAAGTAGTTACTTTAAGGAAGACTTTGGGACATATTGTACATATTGAATTTTAATAGAATGACATAAAATGTGTCTTTTTGATGGCAGACAATAGACTTGTGTTGGGGTCTGTATTTATAGATCAGCCCACATCAACTAAAG
This sequence comes from Pterophyllum scalare, assembly GCA_024447675.2. NCBI lineage: Eukaryota > Metazoa > Chordata > Actinopteri > Cichliformes > Cichlidae > Pterophyllum > Pterophyllum scalare. The sequence continues at coordinate 24,486 of JAMQGT020001560.1, read as the reverse complement.
TTCCCTCAAAATTCCCTTGTTGATTACAGCTGGACACATATTGTTTTCAGGACTATAACTTGTTGGCTGATGTCAGGAGACACAGGTGTAACTGTGTAACTGCCATGTTTATTATTCAGAGGAAAAACAAGGTCCACCTCTATTGTATTCAAATACATTCCCTGACTGTGCTATATGTAAATGGTGTTGTAGACACAGGATGGAATCACGCTTTCTGTCATTGGCAATAATGCGTGATCAACTATTGTGAGACACTGATACAGTATGTATGGTTGCAGTGCGGTGTAAACGTGCCACTAAACTTGTGACGTGCTTTTTAACTAGACCTATATATGGTATCTGGAAGTAGTATATGTCTAAATAGTTGCACCTATACAGCAAATACAGTTCATTTCAATTTTATTCATATAGCGCCAAATCACAACAACAGTGTCCTCGTGACACTTCAGGAAAGACCCTAGAATAATGCTGGGTCTGGGAGGTAAGGTTGTCTATATGTTTTTGCCTTGGCCTTATAAATGGGGACCCAGTTGCATTCATGTAAATAACTCTTGAACTCTATACATCTGTAAGTTATCTGCTGATGTCGCATTATTCTGCCTGGGTACCTTGTATTCCACCTTCTCATACTCCGTGAATAAGTTCCTGAGATACTTGAACTCCCTCGCTCTGGGTGGCCTCTGTTGTCCAACCTAGAGGAAACACTCCACCCTTTTCCTGCTGAGGCCCATGGCCTCACACTTGTAGCTGCTGACTATTACTCTAGCCTTATCACACCCAATCGCAAAAAGCTCAGTGGATGCTAAAGGTCAGATTCTGATGAAGCCAGCAGAACCACATCTAGAAAAAGCAGGGATGGTGTTCTGAAGTTCCTAAAATGCACAACCTCCTCACCCTGACTATGCCTACCACAAACACGATTGGACACAAGTGTCAACCCTGGTGGAGTTCAGCACCCACTGAAAACATGCTTGACTTTGTGCCAAGGACATCGCTCTCACTTTGGTAATACAAGGACCTGATGGCTTATAACAATGAAGCCAGAACCCAATACCACTTCAGTACACTCCTCAGGTGTCCCCAGGGAACCAAGTTGCAAGCCTTTTTCAAGGCCACAAAATGCATCTAAACAAGATGACTGCTCCAGAAGTCCTTCAGGATTGAAGATCTGGTCTGCTCTTCTGATCTGCTTTGCTTCTTCTGAGTCCAAGTTTCAGCAGTCATATAGAGCCTACTTTCTAGTGCCTGATATTCCTGGGAGAGGCTGAGCTTAGTTGAGATTTAATTGTTCATCTTGAAGAATTGAATGACTGAAACTAAAATTAAATATGGTACATTTAGCCGTCAGTAATTTTTACCACTGCAAATTAGTTGTTTTGAATATGCCAGTAATAACCAGGAGCACACAGAAGTCCTTATACAACAAAAAACAAATCCCTGCACTGTATTTTCATCTCTCTTTACATTGACCTACCACACACACACACAAATTTTTTAAAAAACAAACATGAGCAACTGATACATTGTTATGATAAATCAGACTGACACTAGTAGGTGGAAATTGCACTTGTTAATTCTACTCAAATAATTGATTTTATGTTAGTTATTGATTTTGTTATGGTTTTGTAAATTTCATGCTTGGGGTTGGGTTTCCCTTTATTATGTAATTTTTGATTATCTTCATTGTCATTTTAAAGCTCTAATTGTGATGTTGTCAGTGCTTGATGCAGCTGATAACAGCTGAATATTTTGTACTCTGTCTTATGGTTAAATTTTTGTCATGGTCAAGGTCAGAGCAAGAACATCTTTTATTGTCCGAAGGTCCTTCAAGTTCCACTCCTGAAAGACTTTTTCATGGATATGAAGAAAGATGTGGTTTATGTGTGCTTGTTGAGCTGCATCAGGAGACATTTATTGTGATAAGCTGAGACAGAAGTATTGTATTTTCAGTTTAAATATCAGTATGTCTGTCTGTTAACCTTACTCTCCTGAATATGTCATCTCAGGAACACTTGGAGGGAATGTCTTTAAATTTGCCCAAATGTTCAAACATGAGCTAAACTAAAATTAGGATGGTTAAATTCATATCTTAATTCATATGCTAATCATGCCAAATGCCATAACATGTCTAATATGATAAAATTATGATGTGATAGAATTTCATAACCAAAAGGTCAAAGGTTAACTACATTGTAACATTATTGTTTTCTGAAAATTTTGTTGGGTAGATTTTTAACTTTGCAGGATCGCATTAGAGTTGAGGAATAAGTGTGTGAACTTGCAGTTGAGGGTGCTGGTTCCTATTTTATTATATTAATTATAGTTAATGCTGTCTGGTGTGTGATGAAAGAATATGAAGACATCCGCTTATTTGATGGCTATATATACCAGGATTTAAGGGTAGACAGTTCTAAGGAATATCCATCCATCCATCCTCTTCTGCTTATCCTTTTCAGGGTCGTGGGGGGGCTGGACCCTATCCCAGCTGCCATAGGGCAATAGGCAGGGTGCACCCTGGATAAAACCCCAAAAAACAAAAAGACTGTGGGATAAAACAGGACTACCTGGAGCAAACCCATGCAAACATGGGGAGAAGAGGCATAAATCTTGACTAGGAAAAAGGTCTGTGGGAGTTGAGGGAGACAAGCACAGAGAGGGATTCCAGTAACTAGAAGTTTGGTGTTGATGCAGTTTGTGTCCTCATGTACTCTGGTCAGTTTCGTGTTACCCTCTGGCGGTTACTGCCTTCAGAGGTTGCTCATTGAAAACATGACCTGTCAGGGACAAAGTCAGACAGTGTGTCCATGCTTCCACCCCCAGTTCTTTTCTGCTCGACTGGCTGCTGTTGTGATTGCACAACATTTCTCAGCAAGCAGATTTCTGTCAACATTTATAAAGGTTAAAGCTCTTTGTATTGCCCCGCTAGCCCTAGTACCACCTCCTTCTCTTCACCCTCCTCATTTCAACTTCTACTGCTCTCCCTTTCTCTGTGTCTATAAGTACTCTTTTATTATATTCCCAGAAATAGAATGAAAGAAAGCAAGACACTGAGATATTCATCCATTCCTCTCAGCAAAATAGCCGTTGCAATGCTCAATTTTCTTCCTATTTAACACACGTATATGAGCACATTTATATGTATTATTGTGTCTTTTTGAGATAGAAGAAAAAAGTCGGTCTGGGTTGTTTTAATCTACATCTATAAGATCAGACTAGTGTAGATGTGATGTAACTCCATGTTCTATATTTCTTCAAGCCTCCTTTCTTGACATTGTGACATTTTGCCCCTTTAATATTCCATGTAAGCAAATGTTGCCATTCTAAAACCAGGACAACGTTTTTTCTTTCTTTTTTTATGTTTTATGGACCAAATAACACTATAGTAACCTCAACTATAGCTAACATGCTAACAGAGTGTGAGAGGATGAGGTGAATGAAGATGTGAGGATGGAGGCACTAAAGCAGAAGAACTTGCTTTTGGTAGCAGAAGCTACGAAATAAAACATCCTTGGTTTTGTATCAGTCTTACATGACCTTGAAATGTGGCAGACTGCACCTTAAAATGTGTGCCACATTTTAAAGTACAGCATTTGTACATCGTACCACTTGATGAAAGTATATAAATAACTGTGTTTCCTCACACTAAACTCCTCTATAAGCCTCCTTGCTTCTTGTCTCCTCAAGGTGCGTTTAAGAGTTTGGAAATCCTACATGATGACAAAGGGGGTTTTGCATAAATTAGTAATTAAGAGGCATCCACTGTTGAATACATACAATGTGTTGAGCAATATAAAGTTTACACACTAGGATTTATCCTGTTAGAGTCATCTGGTATCCTGCTGTGACAATCAGTGCTGTGTCCTTCCTTATCTACAGGTTAGAAGATGCATGTCAAGGCGTCAGCATGGTACTGTATTAGGCAGAGTCTAGCTGTTAGCTATGGGAGTAGTTTCAAAAATACGTGGAACATCCAGGAATCTAGACATAATTTATATTTGTGATGTTGTTTTTTATTTTTTTGCTTTTCCCCTGTGTCAGGATTAAAAACTTTTAACCTTGCACATGGTTGCATGGTGGTATCACTGTCTTCCTGCCGTAACTGTGCTGTAGACAGGACTGCATAGGTGCAGCTTTTTCTATTTGTCGTGTGCAGGAACATTGTAGCTGGTGTGGGGGAGAGAAACACCAGGGAATTTATTTCCAATTTCCAGCATTAGGAGCGAGGAACATAGGGTATGCAAAAATGGGGGGAAAGAACAAAATGCAGTGTACTGCGGGTTCTTTTTTAAAAATCTGCACTAGCTTTTCTCCTCTGCTCTCTGTTTCTCTCTATGCGCCCCTTCCCCACACAGAGTAGAAATCTTATGGGAAATAGTCCTAACTTTATAGTACAGTTTCATGAGTACACACACACTCATTATCTCACATTCACATTCAACCACACCAATTGTGCTATCATGCTTGGTAGTCATCCAAACCATGTACAGGGAGCAATGGGAGAATATGTTTCATGAGAGGAAGTCGTTTCTTCTTGCCAGTGTAATTTCTAGTACAACTGAACTTGCGTCTGAGTCTTTGTGGTATAATTTCACCAGCAATAGTTCTGAAAGTAGGCCAATAGTCTGCTCTGCTACCATCGTTCTCCATAATAATAATAATGAGGAGGGAAAACGGCAATATTTCTCATTTCCTCATTGACACATTAATTATCACTTTAGTAAGATTTTGTATTCATATATTCTCAGATAACCAACACTTGTGACAGTGACATTCATGAGCATGTGTGCACACAATGTGGAACATCAAACCACATCGAGAAAACATGGTAAACTTGTGTTTTTAAGATGTATAGTAGACATACTGTCGGGTCTATATGAATTTAGACAATAGCATTTTTAAAATTTAGCTTCTGTACACCAACACACTGCATTTTAAATCAAACAATATCTGATTGAATTGCATACTTTTTATACACTGAACCCCTTTTAAAGAGGTTCAGAAGCATTTGGAAAAGTGCAATTTTAAATAAAAGATTTTTTTTAATACTTGGATGAAAATCTTTTACAGTGACTGCCTGAAGTCTAGAACTCATCAACTTCACCAAAATGCTGTTTCCTCTTTTGAGATGCTTTGCTAGGTCTTTACCTCAGCCACTTTCAGCTGCTTGTTTGTGGGTCTCTCTGCCTTCAGTTTTGTCTTCAGTAATTGAAAAACATGCTTTATTGGATTGAGATCACACAACTGTCTTGTCCATTGAGGAATATCCTGTTTCTCTGTCTTATAAAATTCTTGGCTTGCTTTTGCAATATGCTTTGGGTCAGTATTCATTTGCCTGGTGAAGCACCGTCCGATCTGTTATGCAGCATTTGGCTGAATCTGAGCAGAGCGTATAGCCCTGTGCACTTTAGAATTCATCCTGCTGCATCTATCAGCAGTCACCTCACCAATAAACACTTCCACTGGCAGCCATATATGTCCGTCCATATTTGACAGATAATGTTTGACAGCTTCAGATCAGGAGCAGTTCCTTTCCTTCTGAATATTTTTCTCTTCCCATCATTCGGGTATAAGTTCATCTATATTTAATCTGTTCAAATCTGTTTTTTTCAGAACTGTGCAGTCTTTTAGTTTTCTGGCGAGTCTAATCTGGTCATCCTGATGCGAGTATAACCAATATTTTGCAATTTGTTGCACACCTTTTGTATTTAAATTCATGAAAGCACTGCTTGATTGACGTTGACAAGGATACACCTACCTCCTCAAGAGGGTTCTTGACTGGGCTGCATTTTGCAAAGAAGGTTTTCTTAACCAAAGAAAGAATTCTGTGATCGTCCACTTTAGTTGTCATCCCATGGTCTTTCAGGCCATTTGATGTTGCTGAGCTGGCCACTGCATTCATTCCTGTTAGGAGTGCACCAAATTTTTTGATCTGGCTACTCTTAAAGTTTTCTGCGATATCTGGATTTATTTTGTTTTCTCTCTTTTCCCATTACCCTTTGAGGCTCTGAAAATGGGGGACTATATATAAAAATTACAAACTTCTAAATAGTTAATGCAGCAGTTTTGTTAAACCCCTTTTGTTTTCAATTCAGTCACAATTTATTAATTTAAACTGCATAAATGTGAAAAAATTGACCAGGTGCGGTCCCCTCGATATCAGACAACCACTTGTTAGTGCTAATGGCAGCGGCCGCTTGCTAACTGTGGTGATAGCGATCCGTTCAGCTACCTAACAGCTGAAATTCTCATGGACATATATATGAATATATAACTTGAGTAAAAAATGGAACCTTTAATAAACCTCTTTACGTCTTTAATTTATTCTCCAGTTTCTATGGCTTCTATCCTTGTATAATTAAAAATTTCGGCTCCAAATTGTTTCCAAAATGAGAGCAGAAAACTAGGATCTTCAAAATCTGCCAAATATACTCTTCACACAGACACATGCTGACCTAGACAATTCACAAACATAGCATCCTCCTTGGCTCACCATGTCCAGGAGGGATGGTAATTCAAGCATTGTCCTAAATAGTGATGTTATGATTTAACACTAAGTGTGGTAGGAAACCTATTGCTTCAGGTTGTATCTCTGCTGCTTGAGTCATTTTTATACCCCATGTTGCCATTTCTTTTCTCTTTACCGCTTTGCATCGTTTAACAGTTACTTGACTTGCAGGATTTTTATTGAAATGATTTTGTGTGAGTAAATCACATCACCTCTGTTCCCCCTATTGCTTTATATGCTGGCATGACAAAGGTCTCAGTTATTTCCCAATTTAAAAATAAGGAAGTAAAAAAATAATTGCCCATTCATTTACCAATGAAGCACAATGAGTCTTGAATTATTCAGTCATTGTAATGGGGGCATAAAATCATTACCTTTGGCATTTTCCATAATGACAGCAATGCCAGTGATAGCAGTTATTTTTCAGCAACCAAATTGAAATTCTTTTATGGTCCTTCTGTGAGCTTTTGTCTGAACACATCTCAAAATCTACTTCTTGTAATTGCTGCAATATATTGACAGGATACTGGATAAGCTTTTGTTTGTTTGTTGGAAGGTCAGGTGCTAATTTCTACTCCCTTCTTTCCTCTTTTATTCACATTTGTCTAAAAACATTAAGCAGGCTGAGAGACTGTCCCTTATTATTGTTACGTGACATTCAGCCCACGTCGTGCCAGACAGCACATGGGGGAGACTACTGACTTCTTAATGACCAACTTGCATCAATCTGGTTAATGATTGTGGCGGCTTTGAAGACTGTGAAGAAAGGTGACTCAACATTTTTTTAACAAAAGGCTGCTTTACAAATGGAGGCATGGTTGGTTATTCATTAGTATAGTGTGGATATTATAAATTCAATCAGCTGCTAGTTAATTTTAAAATGTGCTTACCCATGCCATTATGTGGCAAGCTTTTTAGCATTGTAAAGCAAACAGTGGGTTTCACATCAGCATAGCCCAGCACCTGTCATACTAGTACATTGTTACTGCATCTTAAATTAGCCCCTTTGGCACATTTAGGCAATTTTTTAATTTCCTTTAATTACTAGTGACATGTGTCACAATTAGAAATTCATGTCAGTGTCTGTGTTATCCGTAAACCCCTGTTCCTTGTGACATTCCATCTGTCTTGCTATATTGAAGTGAGATAGCTTCCTCCTGCCCTGTTACTGTGTGTATAGTTCTAATGAGCCGAGAGTCCTGACAGGCTTCGCCTGGATGTGACTATGGCTTAGTCTGTCAGACCCTGCTTAGAGAAGTAACAGGGCCAGCTTCGAAGAGTGTGCCTGTCTATATAAAGTATTTTTGCATTGTTTGCATAAATAGGGATAATGGCATTTGCCCTAGCACCAGTTTTCAATAGCTATTACATAAACTGTACAGTATGAACCCCTACTTAAGCTGTCATATTAGACATGAGTTGAGAAGCAGCAGTCTGTTAACTGATGATACTGTCACATTCAATTTGAAAAGGCAAATTTGACACATTTTTATGGAATAACTTATGGTAGTGTACCAATGCAATGTGCTTAAGAAATGAATCGTGTTAAGTTTTTATGGTTTTATCCTCTTCACTAATTTAAAGTTAATATATAAGTGTTTTAATGTTGAGATTTAAAGGCATTTTTGTTGCTGAGACTGGGCTAATTTATTCTAATGGAATTTTGCTGAAACTTGGCATTTAATATACTACTGTATACTGGCAATTCCTCATTCTTGGGAAATAACTGCAATCCCCAATCCCTTTCACAAGTGCGGTTGAACGAGTTACCAATGCCTCTTGATGAAGGGTAGACACATGCTGATCCATTCAGTGTGGCATGCATGCAGCCCCGGACATCTAAGGGCATCACAAACCTGTTTATTGCTCAATCTCATGTGGCTGAATGGTTAGCACTGTTGCCTCACAGCAAGAAGGTCTTGGGTTTGAATCCACCTTTCTGTGTGGAGTTTGCGTGGGTTCTCGCTGGGTTCTCAGGTTTCCTCCCACAGTCCAAAGACATGCAATTAGTTGGGTTAGTTTAAATGGCCATATAAAGGCGTGAATGTAAGTGTGAATGGTTGTTTGTCTCTCTGTGTTAGCCCTGCTACAGGCTGGTGACCTGTCCAGGGTGCACCCAGCCTCTCGCCCTTTGACAGCTTTTATAGGCTCCAGCCCTCCCGTGACCCTGAAAAAGGATAAATGAAAGAAAATGGACAGATGGACAGCTGTGTATACAAAGAAAATTTCCGAAATATTCAGTATATAGCTGTTGGGGGGGGGGTAAAGATGGAGAAAAAATTTTCATAATGACTTAATGGTTTTTAAAAAATTTAGATTTTGTTGTTCTTCCTCGGTCTGAATACGTAACATCCCATCTTTAAGCAATGAAAAGGAAAAAATACAGATGACCACAAAGAATTGCCGTATTGAGCATATTTTTTTCATTAAATGTATATGAATCTATGCAAGAATGGAACTTAAGACAAGAATTTGAAATAAGGTTACACCTAGAATTGAACAGCCTATCTATGTGGAATCGCTTGAACGATTTTCATTGATGAACTTTGGACAATTTCTGGTGAATCACGCTTGGATTGAGGTTCTGTTTGCAGTGCTAATGCTTTTGGCTGCATACCGTATTTCATTCAAAATGTTGACATCTCCAAGGGCTGCTCCAATGAGTGCACTGTGTGAACAAAATGCGTAAGCTTGTCTCAAAGCCTAGAGTCTGTTTATCAATTTTTCTTGTGTATGTATTCACAAGTCCTCAAAGTGCACATTCACAAATCATCTGTAGAGAAGTGTGCATATACAGGTAATGGCAACACAAATTTAGAACAGAAAATTGTACTTTGTTCTCCTTTTTAGCACTGTCTAAATATTTTACTTTGCTTGTTTTGGCGGAGGGTCTCGTGAATTCAGCTAATGTCCTTCATTTTAAATCACTCTATATTAATGATGACCTTTCTCATTTCACATTTATATTCTTAGTTTTTTATGTTACATCTGTTAAAAATGGTGCAACAATTAAAATATACTGCAAGCTTATTTGTAGTAGTCCAGCTTCCGATAGCTGAGGACTACTCTCTGAGGTCTTTCCTGGATCTATCACCAATAATTGCAGCTATTTTGTCATCTACTGAATGGATGACACTAAAGTGGTACTCTGGCCCCCTGCCTGTGGCACTGATGGGTTTCTTTTCTTTTTTTTTGGAGGTTGTCTCTTTTGGGTCTTCTTTGATAAATGAGGGCCCTACATCCTTGTCTGTGACCCAATGACCAAACACCATAAGGCTCAAACCTGTCTGTCACAGAAGTACTCATTGTCACTATTTTGTCTTTGTGTCTCATCATCCTATCCCATCTCCTTCTTTCTATCCCATCTTTCTACCCTACCTCCCTCTTTCCTGTTCTCCTTCTTTCGCTCTCTCTTTTAAAAAAAAAAAAACAGGCTGTGTTTGATGTGGATAAGACAAAAGGCCTGACTCTGATAGAATTATGGGAGGGACTTACTCCGGAAGATATTAAGGCATGCACTGGCACAGATTTCGAGGTGAGTAATGTAACAGTTAAGCTACCAGCATTTTCAGCATTTTCAACCTTCAACTGTATTAACCGTGAAACTTCTTCTTGTTTCCTGTCTTCTAGGTGTCCCCCAAGCTGAGGCCTATGCAGCAAATTTAGAGGAGCTTTCATTGGCTCTGAGATGTGTTTTTGGTTTGTGTCGCTTAATTTCTTTGTGGTAAATGGGTTATTTAAGGGCCTGCGATGGGTCAAATAAGCTTATAAAACACAAGTACCAGGTTCAGCTCCTTGGTAATCAGCATGCAGCTGTCAGAAGTATTTACCTCTGCAATATTACCTGAATGTGATTAATGGGAGCCAGTTTGCAATGTTATTTTGTGGTCTGATCTGACAGAAGATTGGGGAAAATTGCATTGTTGCCTCTTACAGAGTTAAGTTTTTAACCCCTTGCTTATGTTTGTCAGGCTCATACCAAATAATCAGTTTGAGAATGTATTTGAAAACAGTGATATTCTTTTTAATTTTCTCCAACTTTACTAGTATTGTGAGAACAAATGATGCAAAAACTATTGAATCAAATTTACTGTAAGATTCATAAGTTACTGTAATGAGATACAGAAAGGTCAAGAAATATTTTAACAGTGAAACAGTTTCCAGAGGCTTGGCTCTCTAAACCACAACAAAAGATTTAAAATGAACAGTCAGTAGGTAATTAAATGCAAACAAAGCAATAATTCAAGAATCAAAAAAATAGTGTGAAATGTTGCAACTTCCATATCAAGTCCCGACCTTTCCAGTCTGCTTCATTGGTGAAGGAATAAGAGTGCCTGACCCTTTCCCCAATTTGGATGTGAATTACTATACAGCTGTAGCTTCAACATGATTGGTAAACTGAAAGTTGTGCCCGTGTCCAAATACATATGGATTCTTAACTGTATAGCTGAAATGTAATGAATCAAAACCAGTGTTCTAGAGCTCAATTGATTATTCAAATATGTACGTAGTTTTAAATTGTGCTGTATCATGAAGAAAAAATGTTTTTAGATTATGCGTCCAATGTAGGATGTCTTATTTTGTTTTGTTTTGCTTTTTTTTTGAAAAATGAAGATAATGTAATAATGAGACATGATTTTACTAGTAACTTCTGCCATAATGTAAACCTTGCTATTTTTCTCATGGGCCCAGGTGCTTTGGAATTGGTGAACAAGGAAAATATTTCCACAAGAAAACATAAAGCCTTAACAATTTTTACTGTGACATTTGATGTTCGGTTGCAGTTGTGTATAAAATAAAATACAACACTTTGTGCCGAGTGGAACAAGTGGCGTTTTTGTTTCTTTTTGAAAAAGAATCTTTGTGTTTTCAAATTATTCAGCTCATCAAATCACACAGTGAATGAAATGACTGCTTTAAAAATAACAGGTTTTGACACGCTACAGGTTTAAAGCTTTGTCTATATGGATCATGGCCTTGACATCGACATTCTCAATGTACCTTTTCCACTTGAGCAGAGAGGTGCTGGCATTACCAGAGGGCTGTTATATAACCTGAGAATTCAGCCAGTAGGCTTTTGGGTTCAAGAAGATCAACTGGGTTGGATCATCAAGCAGAAAAATGGAAGAAAGTGACAGGGGCTCTTGCCACCGGCTGTTGATGTTAATTTGGCACACCCCTCCATGAGTCAAACCAGAGCGGTACCCCATAAGCCTACATTTTGTAACCTAGTTCTCATACTTGTACTTGAAATCACTTGAGAGGGAATTTGAAGAACATGACTGGTTTTTAGTAGGAACATGTTTTGGAAAAATATAAGTGTGTGAGATTGCTTTTAAATTCTTTAAAAAGGGGAATGTTAAAATGGTGAAACAATAAATGCATTAAACAGGTCAGACTGATACATCACCTGAGACATGAGTGCTTGCTGTTTTAGACACTGAGGTTTGTGGCAAACAATCTGAAATACTGTTAAAAACTGACTTAGACTTTAACAGCTTTCATATAGTAGGCATTTTATTTTATGACCATTTAGCTTTTTTTTCTCTCTCTTTAATATGTATATTGTTCATTTAAACCATAGGATTAAGGTTAACCAGGGAAAAGCATATTATTTGGCAGTCCTATTATTTGTATTTGGGGAGATGGCAGTGATTTGTGATTGTGCATGGTATTTGTGCCAGTATTGATCTTTTTGTGTGTATGCTGACAATGGTTTGATCAACCGTTCTTCCTGTGACACTTCTCAAAACACAACCAGATGGGAAAACAACAAAAAAGCAGATTTTAGCAGAGAAGAGTCAGCCATCTAGTTTACTGTCATGTAGGTAATAAAACCCATGAAGTGTTTGAACATCGTGATACAGGCCATGGGGGCAATAAAAAAAACAGCTTTTGTATGTTCTTCATCTTTATACCATTACAACCTATTTTCTGAATGACTCATGATAAGGTGGCCAGAGGCAAAGAATATCTGACAAAATCACACTGATTTTTGTCAGATAGTCTTTGCCTCTGCCACATTAATTGCAGATTGGATCATTTCCATATAGCTTTCAATAATTGAAGTACACGACCTCAGTTCAGACATAGGTCAACTAGGAATTAGAATTGAATCTCTGTGTTCACCTTATTTTCAAACACTAATTGAACCTCTTCGGTAATGCACATTTCCAGTCTCCTATAAAGATACCTTGACATTTGCAAAATGTTCTATACTCATGGCATTAGCTTGGCAGACCTTTTTTTTTCTGAGGGTATTCATAGCCAACTATGTTGTTCCAAAATATTTAACGTGAAGCCCTCATGTCGTGGGTGTTCTGGCAGCCTTATGGGTTTGTGTAGTCTAGCATCGACGGTCTGTGCAATAATGCTAAAAACATAAGACTGTTAAATGTTGCTTTTTTTTTAAATTTATTTATTTTTTATGGGTGACAAGTACTGAAACATAACCATTGCAGTGTTTAGGCTGTTACTATTACACGTCTAACCACCGAATGTTGCCATATTTAGATCCGTCCAAACGCATTTTCATAATTGTGCAACACGCCTATGTGTGCTGCTCAGGGGGGTGTGGACTGACTTCTCGGTCGCGCTGGTGTGTGTGTCTGTGTGTGTGCGTGAGACAGGGATGCTGAGAAAAAGCGAGGCAGGGCACGAGTGTGTCTGTATGTAGAGAGAAACGCGCGCTCCAGGTTGGCGCAGGCACCGGTCAGGGAGAACGGAGCGTTGTGCAAGGTGGCAGCATGGCTTCGTCTCACGGGAGAAGCGACCTGCGGTTCGCAGACTGGATGGCAAGTTTACCGCAGAGCATGCACACTATCCCGCTCACCAACCTGGCCATTCCTGGTAGGTGTTTTTTTTTATATATAAATTAAAAAAAAATCTTGTTCAGGTGTAATCGGGTGAGGAGGATGCCCATTTCTTTTTAACCTCTCGCATCGCATATAGCTTTTCTAGTAGACAAGAAATGAGAAATTCACTAATTGAGAGTTTTGAAATTGTTTTATTGCTCCATAAACTGATTTACTTTGCATTCAATAGAACCGCTACTTTCACTGTACCTCGTTGGAACAAAGGGTAAGACCTGTTGCGCAACCAAAGAAGTGCCAGGGATTTGTAATAGTTCAAATGCTTGTGTTGTGATCAACTGCCTAAAGGTTATCAATAATACCCAGATGACGGATTGTTTATCCGCCTGATAAGTATGCAGTAACAAAAAAGACACCGAGAACCACTCCATAGACTCAGAATAGATAAGCCATGCTGTTCTGTTTGTGCTTTTATGCTGGGGTGGCGGCCATAGGGAGACGGAGTGGGATGGGTGCAGTCTGCACACTCAGATGATCACAGCGCTTCCCACTGAAAATGAGCTGTCGGACCTTTATCCAATCAGTGTGCAGGTCTTTTTTAACTCCATTCAAATTGGAAATGCTGGTTGTAAAGCCCATCACTGATCTGACTGATAGAATGCCTTATTAGCAGCCGGTTAAATCCATATCCGCTGCCTAGCGATTATCACACCTCCACACAAAGCGATTCGATTCTTCTTTCTCTTGAATTTCTAGTCCTTTGTGCTTCAGTCCCTTTCTCCCTCCTCTTTCTGTCTCACTTTCACTCTTTCCATTCTCTCAGTCTTTCTCTTGTTGAACTCCCAATACCTGCTGTGTTTATTGGTTGGCATGTGCAATAATGGCATTTCAGATGCAGATGGCTTAGTGCTTAATTTCCAGGGCATGGCATGTTACCAAATATGGCCGCAGCTCTTAAGGATGCCAAGACACATGCAGTCAAATTAGATTTAATGAAATATTAATGAAGACCGAAACAACATGGCATGCATAATCTACACTTGTAATTTTGCTGAATCATGTGCTGTGCAAAACCACAGTCCATCCATGCCAGGGCAGTATGGGAACATGCTCTGTCCCTTTTAATTAAGCATTAATATTTCTTATTGCTTCTGTGGCCTGCAGCTCAGCCGAGGATAGCTCAGTTTATCCTTCATTTGGATACAGATTTTGTAAACATCCACCAAATCTTTGCACTTTCTTGTGTTTGTCTGCACGTATTTGCCAAGAAACTCCAGAACACACAGACTTTTTATCCAAGCTCATTATAGCAACAACCATGTGTTCCTATTGGAGTGTATGTCTTTTAAAAGTGCATCTCATATCACATTCTTTTGTCTCATCAAAGAACACAGCATTACGCCTTTGTTCAAGCAGGAATAAAACTGGGACAGACAAGAAACAAAAAGGATAGGAGATCCATTTCCTCAAACAAATCTCATCTCTCCTCTTAATTGGAGGAATATTATTTCCAGGATGTTACTGGAAAATCCTGCTGTGCAAAACTTATTATACAACTTGTGCAGCTGCTGCTGTAACTTAGTTTATTTTTCTGAGCTCATCTTTCAAATAAATTCACCTACCATGCAACTTCAAATATCCAATGACAGTAGTACTCTAAAATGTGGGATCATGTGATGTCTGCTACTCTGCTGTTGCCAGAAAACTTCCCAGTCTAGCTGCTTGTACACATAACCTTCTGAATGATTGACAGTTTATTTTAGGGTAATGCGGTGGCAGATTAATTACTGTCAGATTTTTATAATGTTTTTCCTATGCTTCAAGTAACCAGTTAATGAGCTAATGCAGCCAGATTATTTGTGCATATAGCACATTAAAGATACTCAGAGTAGCAGGTGTTTGACAGCTCCAACAGCTGTATAACAGATGTGTAACAGATTGTATATGCTTACTTGCTAACTTTGAGTGGATCAACCTGAAAAACTTCAATGTGAAAGCAGTTTACATTTACTGAGGTGGTGGTGGTCATCTACCTCTATAGGGTATGCTTTTATTAAAGCTTAATATAGGTCTTTTTTTTTTTTTTTAAAGTCTTTTCTCATTTGGAGGCCCTTAATAAGGTACAGCTAGAGCCACAAAGTTTTGGACACTGATTAAATTTTTGTTGTGTCCATCTGCGCTGTAAACTGTCATCCAGTGAATTTGACTGAACCTGAGTTGCTTCTGTGTGTCTTTGTCACATCATCAATACACACAGTACCATTGGAATCCATGCATTCCTATGCACAAAAAGAGCCTCCACCATATTATACAGAGGGTGTTGTATACTTTGAATCATGGGTTATTCCGAACCCACTTCATCATTTTTCCCCACATCTTTCTGGTAGAGATCGAGCAATGTCCAAAGAATACTGTTCCATTTGAAAACCTCAAAAGAAGAAGTGAGACTTTTAAAACATCATCAAAATCAGCAGGTTTATATTCAACAGGATAAGAAATGTGCTTTGAATAAAATGATCTCTAAATTCAAACTCTGTGGTACAATACAGAGAGATGGTAGCAGAGGAAAAGTGGTATTCCTTAACTTTTTGCTCCTCCAGGTAAGGGACAAACCACTGCAAAGTCTGATCCCGAATGCCAACAAAATGATTGAGACAATACAAGACAGAGGAATGATCAATTTTGTCAAAACTAGCAGGTCGAGCTGAAATGAAACCACATGATTTTCAGAGTCCAAAAACACGTGTGAATCATTTGACACTTAAAGGAGAGCTGACTCAATGCTGTTGTGAAACCTGGGGGAAAAAATGTGTCCAGGAAAAAGAGAGCTCTCTGCAGAGAGCTTTTTTTTCTTTCTTTTTTTCAGAATTACAGTATATAACAACAGTACTAAGGAAATTTGTTATTGAATACAGTCACCTTTAGTTTTTTTTTAAACTGTGCAACGCTGGGACAGCTATTGTCCAATTGTTTATTTGGAATAACTGCACATTTATATTTTTTATGTATTATGCTGTGACTCATGACACAGCAAAGTTGGGCTGTGTCCGTTTGATTTATTATGTAAAGTAATACTCACTTTCATGATCCTAATCCTGCTAATCCCCTGCAAACTACCTTGTTTGAGACTTAGTAACATGGTAGCATTTAGACATGACTCAGCTTTCTGTATTGCTACTTTGGCCTCTAGCTGTACCGACATATTGAGTCTACAAAAGTCAAATGGCTTGTACCTATACTAATTGGGAATAGGTTGAAGGTCTGCGCAGAAGAAGAAAGAAAAATGTAGTGGAATATTAAATATTTGGGCCATTAAAGGGGGAGACAGTGAGGGAGAGGGAGCAGTTACCTTTCATGTGTTACCAAAGCTGATTAGTGGTTGACTGTTTTCCTGCGTCTATTGTTAGATCTGCCAGGTGAGGGCTGCAGACTGCCAGGCTGCGCATTCCTCTCACTAAAATGGCCAGCAGAAAGGTGTGCTGCCAGAGATACTGTGAATTTCTTTCTCTGTCACCATGAAACAAGCTTAAATGGGGGAAGGGAAGATCTGTCACGTTTTTACTACCATAGTAATTAAAATGTATTTTCAGTACTTTGTCTGGTAGTAGGTGTAGAATTTGAAG
Organism: Pterophyllum scalare; assembly: GCA_024447675.2. Lineage (NCBI taxonomy): Eukaryota > Metazoa > Chordata > Actinopteri > Cichliformes > Cichlidae > Pterophyllum > Pterophyllum scalare. The sequence continues at coordinate 7,546 of JAMQGT020001560.1, read as the reverse complement.
TGCATGCTCACTGGCATGTATAATATTGGTGTTGTGCAGGTGTGCATGATAACTACATATATTAGTATTAGAGTAGTAATACAGTATTAGTCGCTTATTATGAAATGCTTTGGGATTTTTTAAGCAGCTAAAATATTTAAATGTATTGTCTAAATATGCTGTATTGGTAAGTGAAACCTTATCTTTTCTTTCTGGATTGTTAAAGCTGCATTAATTGATGTTCAGCCATTGTGAACATGAGAAGTGCAAAATAGGCTGCCAGGATGCAACACTTTATTTACATTAGAAATCTATTATTTATTTGATTTACACCCTGAACAGAATAGGCGGAAGAGAATAGATGGATGGATATAAGATTTACGCCTTACACAAAGACTTAGTTTCATTGGTGCCATTAACAATATTAATCAAAATGACTTAAAAAAACTATCTGCTGAAACCCATTAAATTGAATTTCTAAGTTATTTAATTTAATGGGTTTCAGCAGATAGTTTTTAAGTCATTTTGATTAACTGTTAATGGCACAATGAACTAGTCTTTTGTAAGGCTAATTTATATCCATCCATCTATTCTTCTCTATTTTCAGGGTGTAATCAATAAATAATAGATTTCTAATGTAAATAAAGTGTTGCATCCTGCAGCCTTTGCACTTCTCATGTTCACAATGGCTGAACATCAATTAATGCCTTTAACAACCAGAAAGAAAAGATAAGGTTTCACTTACCAATACAGCATATTTAGACAATACATTTAAATATTTAGCTGCTTAAAAAATCCCAAAGCATTTCATAAAGCAATGTTCAGCCATTGTGAACATGAGAAGTGCAAAATAGGCTGCCAGGATGCAACACTTTATTTACATTAGAAATCTATTATTTATTTGATTTACACCCTGAACAGAATAGGCGGAAGAGAATAGATGGATGGATATAAGATTTACGCCTTACACAAAGACTTAGTTTCATTGGTGCCATTAACAATATTAATCAAAATGACTTAAAAAAACTATCTGCTGAAACCCATTAAATTGAATTTCTAAGTTATTTAATTTTGGAAAGGTTAAGGTTGGTACTGTCTTGTTCTAATTTCAGAGTACAATGAAACAATAATGATCATAATAATATTGTGATAATTTGGCCAAAATACCATCACTGCATACAAAGATTAACATTACTTTCAAAGTATACAATATCAGAAAACCTGTAATTACATTATTTAGTGCTTCTCTTGTCATACGGGCCACTGAAAGGTCTTTAGACCAGAAGTCACATCTTAACCATAGATTCATGCAGTCCTTTGTTCTATACACTTTAAATACTTTATCTGCTTCACACCCCTAGCCAACTTCAAATCACTAGTTAACCTAACATTTGTGTCTTTGTACTGAAACCCACACAGACACAGGGAGAATACGCACAGAAAGGCCCCAGAAAGGAACCAGAAACTTTGCTATGACAGGTGACGGCGCTAACCACGATAACACCATACCACATCATTCAATTACATGTAGATAATTTTGATTATTTTAATAACAGGGGGAAAAAATTGACTTACACTCCCTAATGCTAAATTTTCAGACATGCGCAAGGCTCACGGGAGCTTTTCTTAACCTCTTGAATAACAGCTCAAGGCTTTAGGTAAGCAATGAATATCAGAAATTACCAAGGGAGATGGGTGCAGTCAATTGTATTAGGTTAAGATAGTCTTGCAAGAAGTAACAACCAATCCATTGTAGAAGAGGAATCTTCAATTTCAGTGGATCCCTCTGGGTAGAGGAAAAGGCTTACCCAGGACTTTCAGCTGTAAAAGGCCATTAGTCCCCTGACTAGATCACTCTGACGCCACTTAAACCCCTCTAGAACAAGATGGATGAATGGTATTAGATGCCAAGATAAACACTGGTAGTGCAGATGTTTGAAGAGGGGGAATCAGTCAGTTCAAACAGGATATGATAAAACAACAAAAAAAACAAACAAGCAAAAATCTTTGTTAAAGAGATGTCAATGCTAGAGCTATTTCTTCCTATAAATCTATATTTGTGTATCATGATCCCTCTTAATCTCAGTTAAATTTTGTTCAGCCAAAGATATTGTGTGCATTTAGCCTGTTTGCAGCTTATGAGATTTTTATAGTTAGCAGTTTTTGCAAAGAATTCCCTTGTTTGCATTATTGTATTATGATGACACATAGCCATTCAACTTAATATATTTGTAGACTTTTGAGTTTTATAAGTTGTTTAAAGTAAATTAAAAAATATTGTAGAATCCAGAAGAAATTGCTTAGTTTGGAATTCTCTACTGGCTCTTTTCCCCACCATTTGGAGTTAATTGCATTTCCAGCAGAGATACTTATCTTAATAGTCACATAGTCGCATAGTCAAATAATTCAGACTCATCAGAAATACACTTAAACAAGCTGGGGGGGACTGCGAAGACAGGAGACAAAGTGAGATTGGAAGGAACTGAAGAGGTATATATACTACTCAAAAAAATAAAGGGAACACTCAAATAACACATCCTAGATCTGAATGAATGAGATATTCTCATTGAATACTTTGTTCTCTACAAAGTTGAATGTGCTGACAACAAAATCACACAAAAATCCTCAATGGAAATCAAATTTATTAACCAGGCCACTTCCAGTGGCCTGCCGGAAGTCATTTTGCAGGGCTCTGGCAGTGCTCCTCCTGTTCCTCCTGGCTTTGGAGTCACACACAAAATTAAAGTGGAAAAACACACTACAGGCTGGTCCACCTTTGATGTAATGTCCTTAAAACAAGTCAAAATGAGGCTCAGTATTGTCTGTGGCCTCCACGTGCCTGTATGACCTCCCTACAATGCCTGGGCATGCTCCTGATGAGGTGGCGGATGGTCTCCTGAGGGATCTCCTCCCAGACCTGGACTAAAGCATCCGCCAACTCCTTGACAGTCTGTGGTGCAACGTGACGTTGGTGGATGGAGCGAGACATGATGTCCCAGATGTGCTCAATCGGATTCAGGTCTGGGGAACGGGCGGGCCAGTCCATAGCTTCAATGCCTTCATCTTGCAGAAACTGCTGACACACTCCAGCCACATGAGGTCTAGCATTGTCCTACATTAGGAGGAACCCAGGGCCAACCGCACCAGCATATGGTCTCACAAGGGTTCTGAGGATCTCATCTCGGTACCTAATGGCAGTCATGCTACCTCTGGCAAGCACATGGAGGGCGGTGCGGCCCTCCAAAGAAATGCCACCCCACACCATTACTAACCCACTGCCAAAGCGGTCATGCTGAAGGATGTAGCAGGCAGCAGATCACTCTCCACAGCGTCTCCAGACTCTGTCACGTCTGTCACATGTGCTCAGTGTGAACCTGCTTTCATCTGTGAAGAGCACAGGGCGAATTTGCCAATCCTGGTGTTCTCTGGCAAATTCCAAGCGTCCTGCACGGTGTTGGGCTGTGAGCACAACCCCCATCTGTGGACGTTGGGCCCTCAAACCATCCTCATGGAGTCGGTTTCTAACCGTTTGTACAGACACATGCACATTTGTGGCCTGCTGGAAGTCATTTTGCAGGGCTCTGGCAGTGCTCCTCCTGTTCCTCCTTGCACAAAGGCGGAGGTAGCGGTCCTGCTGCTGGGTTGTTGCCCTCCTACAGCCTCCTCCACGTCTCCTGGTGTACTGGCCTGTCTCCTGGTAGCGCCACCAGCCTCTGGACACCACGCTGACAGACACAGCAAACCTTCTTGCCACAGCTTGCATTGATGTGCCATCCTGGATGAGCTGCACTACCTGAGCCACTTGTGTGGCTTGTAGAGTCCATCTCATGCTACCACGAGTGTGAAAGCACCACCAACATTCAAAAGTGACCAAAACATCAGCCAGAAAGCATAGGTACTGAGAAGTGGTCTGTGGTCCCCACCTGCAGAACCATTCCTTTATTGAGTGTGTCTTGCTAATTGCCAATAATTTCCACCTGTTGTCTATTCCATTTGCACAACAGCATGTGAAATTGATTGTCAATCAGTGTTGCTTCCTAAGTGGACAGTTTGATTTCACAGAAGTTTGATTTACTTGGAGTTATATTGTGTTGTTTAAGTGTTCCCTTTATTTTTTTGAGCAGTGTAGGTGGATGCTGAAAATAGATGGGAAGAGTAACACTTGACAAATTACTGTAAAATCATTTTTAAAAAATGTAGATGACAGAATTATGTAGAGTCTGAAGCTTATATCTAACTTGTAGTAACATTTAGCTCATCCCCGTCCTGTCACTTTCCATCCCCTTCTCATTTTCTCCTCTCATCTCCTCTTCTTGCCACTCCTCTACTCGGCATCCTAAAAATAGATCTAAAAAGAGTCCATGGTGAGTGATAATGTTTTGTAATGAAAAAAGGGCATAAACCACCAGTGGTCCTCTCTGAATGGTCTGCTCTCATTCAGTCAGAATGACTCAGTTAGCAAAGGTCAATTCTCTAAGGTAAGAGTCATCACCCACCACCACCTTCATCAACATTGTCATCATCGTTAAGTGGATCGCTCTGTCTCAGCTTGTCTAAGGCTCTTTTGTTGTCTCTGTTGTGATCTTGCTCATGTTCTTCATGTGTGCACCTGATATTGATATGTCAGGAGAAAGAGTTCCTTAAGTTTATTTTTTAATGAAGGTGCTACATCGTTCAACCACTCTTACAGTCTCTTAAAAAACAAAATGACATCTACTTGTGTTATTCTGGGATATGGTTCTTTTCTGGATGTGTGTTTTTTTCTTTGCACACATCTTCACTTTCATCAAAGTTAAAGTGATCAAACAGCCTGACAGTAGTTTGTTTTTATATTGTTTAAAATAAGCAATTCATATCAAATGTTGTTCTATATTTACTATTAATGTCTTCCCCATTAATTACATATTTTGGATAAAGAGAGAAAAGTTTGCTCTCATGGCAGTGTAATGAAGGTTTTGTACTTTTGTATATTATTGTAGTATACTGGCTCAGTTTGCTGGTAAAGATCATCCAGTATGTCGGTTTGTTATTGATTTACCTTTTTTTTTTTAATTCTTATTCATCATAATAGTCAATAGAAGTATCACAGTCACCACACATCTGCACTCTGGTAAATGCTAAGAAACAACTGTACTTCTTAAGAAAATTTAAGTGGGCTAAATTCCTGTGTCACATTCTTGATACCATTTACAGAGGATCAGTATAAAGCTTCCTAACTGGAAACATCATGAACTGGCACGTAACACACACACAGCCCAAGACCAGAAGACTCTGCAGCAGGTGATTAAAGCTGCCCAGTATGTCACTAGTGCCCATCTATGGAACATGAGTGATTTAAGAAACTTGAGCCAACTGTTATGAATTGGCGCTTTATAAATTGAATTGACCTGAAAATTGAATATACTATTTAAGACATCCCACCCCAATTACAGCCCGTTCACCTTGTGGATATCTGGCAATAGTACAGAGGTATGCGCTGCCATACCACTGTGAGATTACCAAACTCATCCTCCGCACTACACCATGAAAAACTACTTTTTTAAAAAAAAGTTGTTGTTGTTTTCTTTTAGCATGGGGAGCTACAGTTTCATTGTGCATAATTGTGATGCATAATAAAAAAATTGAAGAGTAGAACAACGCTGATATGCATTGTAAAAAGTTTACTGTCAATATGCCATCCTTGCATGTGAGCTCTGAGGAATATGTGAGAAGAATTGTGTAACATACGGTATATTTTTTTGTTTCTCCAGCTTATGTTGTACAGTTGGGATTATGTGTATTAGCCCACAAACCATGTGTTAATGCTCAAAACAGTCATGGTAAACTAGTGACTGTTACTGTTGGGAGACAAACCCAAGTCTTTAATCATTTTGTACCTTCCAGTGCTGTCATCAGTGTCATTATGTGCATTATGATGACATTATGATGATCTGAGGCTAATTACCAGCATATGCAGATCTTGCTGGTATTAATAAAAACTGAACGTGACCCCAGTCGCATAGTGTTTTTGCACCATAGCTATATTTGCTTCTAATGCTAAAACAAGATGGATAAAAACTTTTAAATCTTATATAAGCTGTAATAAAAGTGACAATTTTGTTCCTGTAAACACGTTTGAAATTGACTCAGCTCTGAGCTGCAGTTGTTTGTTTTTGTGAGAATGAAAACTAATTGTGTGCACAGTTTGTTTCAAAAACTGAAATGATTCCACACATTTCCAAATGAATGTTTTTCCCTTGAGAAATGGCGGGCCATCAAGGTGGAGCATAAACAATAATTAATCATGTTCAGGGCTCAGGCACCATAATGGTATTGGATTGAAGTTCCCACATCTTTGCACAGCTTTCTCTGCAAATTCTCACAGATGTTCTGCACACTTGGCAAAAGATTTGGCCCTCCAGGGTTGATACTGTCTCAGCTTTCCCTGTGAGATTGTGTCTCTCTGAAGTATGGCATCAACCATAGGCTTTTTGTCATGCATATTTATAGAAGTGCTTGTTAGTAATGGAAAACAAACCTTATTAGTTTCCCTTAGGTGTTTGGCTTTCATTAAAAACTAATAAAATATAGTTTGTTGCTAGATCCTTGGGGACTGTTGGATTTAATTTATATCTTATAACTGTGTTTTGTTCCCTAACATAACAATAAATATCTCAGGAAAATTCCAGTGAGCTATGCAACTTGATGTAGCTATTACAAGTGTGTGTTGCAAAACTGAAACAGTTATTCAGATTATTGATTAAAGTCGGCAGCCACTTCAATAATAAAATAATTGTTTCCCTGATTTATTTTTTCAATGAAAGGTGCCTAACCTTACCTAGTTCCAGCATTTCATATGCAAAGATTTTCCTCACTTTTACCCAGAACAACATCTAAAGAAGAGCAGGCCTCACCTGCCTCATTTAAGGTCAGAGTTCAAAAATAAGAAAGAAACTGTGCAAAAATTGCATCCATGGGAGAGGTCTAAGGAAAAAAACACTGCTGACCAAAAAGAACAAGGTTCATCTCATATTTGCCAAAAAACGTCCTCATAATTCCCAAAACGTTTGGGAAAATATTCTGTGGACTGGGGAGACAAAAGCTGATCTTTTTGGAAGGTTTGAGTCCCATTACATCTGGTGTGAAACTAACACAGCATTTCATAAAAACATCATATCAACAGTCAACTATGGCGGTGGTAGTGTGATGTTCTGGGGCTGCGTTTGCTGCTTCAGGACTTGGATGACTTGCCATAATTGATAGAACCATGAATTCTGCTCTCTACCAAGAGAAAATCCTGAAGGAGAATGTCCAGCTATCAGTTCATGCCCTGGAGCTCAAAGAGCACTTGGGTTGTGGAGCAGGACAACAATCCAAAAACACACCAGCAAGTCCACCTCTGAATGGCTATAAAAACAAAACAAAATGAAGGTTTTGGAGTGGTCAAGTCAAAGTCCGGACCGAAATCCAGTTGAGATGTTTTGGCATTACCTTAAATAGACCATCCATGCTTGAAAACCCTCCAGTGTGGCTGAATTAAAACAGCAACTAACGAACCAAGTACAGGCAAAGCCATGTATTGCTTGTT
>JAMQGT020001559.1:0-28069 GCA_024447675.2 Pterophyllum scalare | reverse complement strand
ATGTTATGTACCTTGACTAGATTACGTATTGCTGGATCATGAGGACACACTGCTGTGGTTCCAGGGGTCTGGCACCGTGGTCGACTCCATGAGGAGGAGCTTCCTGTCTCGCCGGACTGTTCAGCAGTACAGATCAGATCAGTACAGGGATTGCGCGAGTCCCACGAGACACACAGCAGCGTGAAGGGGAAGCAACAGCGGCAGCAGAGAGGGCACAGTCAGTGTGTGTGATGTCCCAGCTACTCTGGATAGTTGGCACTGAAATGTTCCCAGCATTCACAGAGACACCGTACAAGTGACAAACAGTGTTGTAATACCAATTAACTCTTATTCATCAGGCATAGTATTCATTTTCGATATGCCAACTGCAGCACAACAACAGAAAAGCTCGGGTTAAGAAAACAGAGAAAAAGTGCAGCAGCTGTGCTGATCAGACCTTCGGCCGTGACGACGACCTGTGAGTCTGTACGCCAGTAAAAGGTGTACTACTGTGTGCGGTGCTGTGTGTTCTTAACAGATACTTGTTTGTTTGGTCCTCTGCTCCCAAGCTTTATGAAAACTGATATTTGAAAAAAAATGTGGTTCCTACATGTGTCAATAAATTCATTTTCACTGTAAATGCGTCCTTAGTGTGACATTAAAACCAAGAAGCCCAGGAAACCCAAAATGGCTTCAGACAGATTTACATTGTTCATGCTTATTTCAGAGGTGGGAAGTAATGAAGTGCAAATACTGTGTCAAATTTTTCAGGTAGATTTTCTGTTTGAAAATGTAAGTAAAATTACAGATATTTGTGTAAAAAAGCAGGGAGAAAAAGTAAAAAGTAAAGTACCGATCCCGGGCAGCAGGGAAAGCAGGCTGGTTGGGTGACCGTGAGGAGGAAGCGTAGTCCAAAACAGAAGCCCCGGGTACACCACCAACCTGTTCACGTCTCTAACTGTTTTTCTCCACTCGGCAACACACCCGCCGAGGAACAGACTCTGGTTATTGGCGACTCTGTTTTGAGAAACGTGAAGCTAGCGACACCAGCGACCATAGTCAAATGTCTTCCAGGGGCCAGAGCAGGCGACATTCATGGAAATTAATGGAAATCCCACTTTGGATGGAGCAGCTCTCATTTCTAGGAATCTGGTCAAATTTATCAACCCTCCTAAAACCTGACTACCCAGGGTTGAGACCAGGAAGCAGAGCTCCAGTCTTACACGCCTCTTTGCAGCTTCTCTCCTCCTGCCATCCCCCCAAAACCCCATCCCCATAGAGACGGTGCCTGCTCCCAGACCACCAAAAAACAAACCTAAAATCAGCAGAAAATTATTTAAACATAAAAATTCAAAAACGATAAATAATATAGCTTCATCAACTGCACCAGAGAATAAAACAATTAAATGTGGATTATTAAATATTAGGTCTGTCTCTTCCAAGTCCCTGTTAGTAAATGATTTAATAATTGATCAACATATTGATTTATTGTGCCTTACAGAAACCTGGTTACAGCAGGATGAATATGTTAGTTTAAATGAATCAACACCCCCGAGTCACACTAACTGTCAGAATGCTCGAAGCACAGGTCGAGGAGGAGGAGTAGCAGCAATCTTCAATTCCAGCTTAGTAATTAATCAAAGACCCAGACAGAGTTTTAATTCTTTTGAAAGCCTGACTCTTAGTCTTGTCCACCTGGTCCTTACTCAGGCCTCTATTCCACTGACGGGGTTCCGGTGCCGGTGCCAGCATTTGAACCATTCAGCGCTTTTTCCACCACAAACACACTCGGTGCTCAGCCAAAAAACGGGTTCAACTCCGGCCCCGCAAGCTAGCTGGGCTCAAACCAAGAACGTGTGATGAAAGCAGCAGAAGGGCGTGACTCTGCCATCTCAGCGTAAAGTTTCCTTACCGCTGTTTCACTGCATGGTGTGTATTACAGGAGAAAAGTGATGCGGTTTTCACAGCTGTGAATTAGGTTGGGTTCTAAGGTTGAACTTGCTGCTTTGTATCAGTTCATGTCACAGATAAAAGGACACAAAGTGAGTACCTGTCGTCTTGCTCTGATCTCTGTCTGTGTTTCCCTCTGTGCTGCACACAGATGCTGCAGTAGTTTGTTTGGACCCTAAAATGTGTTCACAGCACAAGAAAGGGGTGCGTGTTCTCCCACGTTTGTGCCCTTCAGCTTTGTGTCCAGAAAAGGACCCGCCCACACTCATACGTAAAGGAGCAGTTCACAAAGCGCGGTGGAAACGCGGCCCCTTCTTAAGCAGTTTGCTGGTGTTCTGTTGAGTCGTGTTTCCCCATCAGATACCGTTCCCCCAGTTTATCACAGGGGGAACATTATCTGATGGCTCTTATTGGGCCATCAGGATACGCTCCCCTTGTTATTTATATATATATATGTGTGTGTGTGTGTGTGTCTGTAACCTGTTTCCCGTGTTGCCAAAGACACATTGATCAGTGATCAGTGGATAAAAACATCAGTCTGCTGTGTTTACAGTTACATTTAAGCTGCCTTAACCCCAAAAATAGCCAAACGAAAAGTGGAAAACAGGTGGGAGGCAGAAGACCTGCTCTCTGACATCGGAGATAAACAGTGTGTGTCTTCTCCTCGCCTGCAATGAGTGGGGAAGAGAGCGGATTGGCTGGATGGATATGGGAGAAGATGCAGAGGGAGACCTGCGCAGGTGAGCTGACAGTGCATCACTGCGTCACGCAGCAGGAAACGCTGCGCGGCAAAGTCCTGAAGACAGAACATGCCATACGCACCTTAACACAGACAGTGACCTTTATAAGAGGTAAAAGTTGAAATCAACTCTGAATTTCATGATGTACCTGATCACACAGGTGAGAGGAGCTCCCTGAGGAAATCTGTGAGTTGATGGAAAGCAAAGGAGAAGTCTCAGCAGGGCTCTGGGATGAAAGGTCTCTGTGACATAATGAAGAATCTTAATGTGTCAAACCTGCAGCTTCAGGGATGGACCGCGTGATCACGCTCGTGTGTGATGCAGTGAAAGCTTTTACAGTCAAGTTGCACCTGTGAGAGGTGAGAGCTGCACAGCTGTGTTTGCAGCTGCGCTTTTTGATGATCACAGTTTTTCTGTGATGTTATTTTTAAAGAAAAATATAATTTTGTATTTTATTTACTGTGCTGAGGAAAACGTTTTCTGGCCATTCACGTTGTGATTTTCAGGTTCAGGTGTTCAATAAAGGTTTATGCCGCTCGGCCCATCCTGTGAGTGAGTTTGACACCCCTGCTCTAAAGCACTTTATTGCTGTGAGCAGTGAACCGTCATCGTGCTGTTGCATTACAAAGGAATATTTTCTCCTAAACAGTCAAGAAAACACAGGAGCAGGAAACGTGTTCAGGTAAACATACTGACTGTTATTGTAACTGTAAAGTCACATAAATCATATGATGTAGATGTGCATCATCTGTAAAGCCCACAGTGACCTCCCCCCCCGCATCCTGAATCCATAGCTGGTAATTATTGTGTGCCTCCTGCAGTGTGCACAGGTGCTTTAACCTGAATATTTGAATGCTGAAATATCCTTATTGTTGTTATCATCAAGTTTCCCTGATGGCATTCCTGAGCAGGAGCCGGAGTTCAGTGTTGGGATGTTGTCCTTGATCCATTTCTGACTGTTTGGCTTTGAAAACATGAATTCAGTTTATTATTGCTGAATAAGTAACATATTTTTTAGTGTTAGACAAGTTTTGCACACGTTTCTAAAATACTTGTGTTTTCCTGTTATTAATGGCAGGTGGCCTAATAAACACAGAGCAGCAGCTTCTACTGGTCTCTACTCGTCCCTGAAATAGAAACCACTGACGGCTCTGAGCTGCAGCTCGAACCACGACAGAAAAGACCGAACAAAAAACTCCGACTGAACTTTAATATGGACAGAGTGTAAATATTTACAGTTAATGTTTACAAGGACTGTGTAAACACACACACACACTAATGGGAGGAGCCACACGTATGAACAAACACATGATCATGAGGCCGTGTTGCTGTAAAGACGATGTGTTCACAGAAAAGCAGTAAGGTTACAGTTTCCATGTCACAGTATTCCACATTGTCCGTGTTTGACTGCTACTCCTGCAACTCCCAGTAATGCTCCCAGAGCTGCTCCCACTGGACCCAACACGCTCCCGACTCCCGCTCCTATCCCCATCGCCCTGATGAACCGGTTCTTCGCCTCTGCCCGTCTTCTTGCTTCATCTTCAGGCATCCCTGGATTTCTTTTCAGAAGCCATTTCTTCTTTTCTCTGATGGCTCTCTCGACCTCCATGAACATCTCATTGATGTAGAAAGTTCCTCCGTTTCTCTGAACCATGGTGTTGATCTTCTTCAGCAGCACTCTGACCTGATCGGGATCCTTGCTCCTGTTGTCAAAGACGTGATATCGGTCTCCACACTGGCCGATGAAGTCACGCAGAGCTCCATTTCCAGAAATCAGTGTTTCGATGTCGACTCCATCAGCAGTCAGACTGTCTCCGTGGGTGATCAAGGCCATGGTGTAACGTGCTGCTTCTTCTCCAAACAGCTTCTGGAGGATTTTCACCGTTTCTTGTTCTTCTTTGGTGAATCTGCCCATCTGGATCACAGCCAGGAACACGTGAGGACCGGGAGCAGTGAAGGAGATGCATCTAACGATCTCTTGCTTCACCTCCTCCTCGGTCAGGGTGGTGTCAAACAGACCTGGAGTATCGACTACAGCCAGCGTCTGACCCCCACACTCTCCCGTCTCCTTCTGGCACTTTGCTGTCACCGAAGAAAACGACGACAAAGATTCAAAAGCATTTCTTCCTAAGATGGTGTTTCCTGTTGCACTCTTCCCAACTCCAGTTTTCCCAATAAGCACCATCCTCAGGTGGGGTTCCTCTGCACCTGCCAAAGAACACAAACAGATTACAGTGAGACTCAGCCGGCTCGTCACATAGAGCAGATGATGATGGAGCTGTACTTCAGCAGTGAGCGTGACATCGACTCACTGATCCCCCTCACCAGGATCTACAGAGAGGACATCGGGAGTCATTACAACTGGAAAGTGTGGCCGGGTGGTTGCAAAGAGAGGGAAGGGGATCCGGACTGCAGGCAGAATAGTGGGCATAGAGGACAGCTACAAGTGCCAGCATATCCCACATGCTACAGGAACCATGATGAAGATGCACAACAGGCAGCGCACAGCCTAAACCACAGATCCATCAAGGCAGGAGCGTACTGGAGACACGGGAGTTCAAGGCTGTCTGAAGGTGTCACTCAACCTTCACTAACCCTTCCAAGAATGCACAGAGACTAAAACAGGAAACACCAAAGCCAATCACAACAATCCAAAAACCACTGAACAATTATGAACCCAAACTCAGGGAGAGTTTACAGGCTGAACAGGATTCCTCAGTGAACAGCATTTATCGGGAGTCCCGTGATGTCAGGGCTGCAGATGCTGAGCTGAGACTTTCAGGGAGAGCTTGGACTCTGCATGTAGGAGAAATGAAATCATTTGGTTCCTGTGAACGCCTGCAGCTGTACCAGAGCTCTGTGGTTCCAGGAGCTGCTGCTTCATGGTTCACAGTAAAAGGCCAAAGAAGTCCTCACAGGTGCATCTGTGAGCCAGTCTCACCTGTCAGGTCATCAGCTGCAGCTCTGCTCCAGGATCTCAGTCCTGTGGTTCTGCTGACCTGAGGTCAGTTACAGCCGTGACTACATTCAAAAACCTTTCTGTTCCCACAGACCTGAATAAATAATCTGCTCACAGCTCAGACACACCGCGGCTCCAGACTTTTATCATTTTATAATTTTTAATTCATTTTAAAGTCGGTGAGAGTTTATTTTTAACAGTTTGCATAATAAATAAATCATGATAGTTATAAACGTTGTAAATGTACTCACGAGGTCGCATGCCAGCCATGATTGTGTGTTTCAGAGGGTCAGAGCTTTGTTGCAGCTGGATTCCTGCTGAGCAGCTTATATGAGCTGTGACATGGTGACTGTCCCTCCCTCTGAGGCCACAGAGCGCCTCCACAGCATCAGCTGCTCAGGGTGGGCGGAGCCTTGGTTTGGGTCCAGAGGCCTGAGGATGTGGCTCCATCCTGCAGCTGAAGGTGTGCCCCCCAGCCCGGGTATCCTCTGTAATTACACTGACTTTGGATGAAGTTTAAAGCTGAAGAGGCTCCAGTTTTTCTGAGCTGTGATTGGCTATTGCAGGCCTCTCTCTTCAGGTCTCTCTTGAAAGAGATTTTAGTGTCAGTGAGGTGTTGAGCTGGATGAATAAAGGATCACACCTCTCGCTCTGTGAGGCCTTCACCGTGAGCTCAGCGGCGTCTGCAGCGCTGACGTCCTGACGGACTTTTATGGGACTTCCTTTGATGAACGAAGCTCACAGAGGAATCCTGTTGGGCCTGTTTGCCCATCAGTTCCTGTTAGCGGCGATCATTTACGGTTCGCTTTGTTTCCTTGTTTTTATATAACAGCGTGGTGGTATCAGATCGCCGTGTTTACCTTGGAGTAATTTCCTGTTTTGGTGCATTCTTAGAAGCTTTCCTCCCTTTCTGGGGTTTTCCAGTTTGGCACAGCCTCCGCCTCACCTGTGCTCCCTTCAACACCTGTTCCCCTCTGTATCCATAAATAACAAAAACATGAATCAGCCTCTCGGAGCTGTTAGACCAGACTGAAAGGTGGTGCATTTGAAGACATATTATTATTATTTATACAGTGTCAGCTGGCTTCACCTGTCTGTTGGAGGTGTTAATATTAAAAAGTAAAGACAGTTGAATATTAGAGAGTGAGCCTGTTATGGCTCATCAGGGTGACGGGATCATAAATAAGCTGGATTCAGAGGATGGAGCTGGAAAGAAAAGCTTTGATATGTTTGTCTTCTATTTCCTGGGTGAGAAGGAAACAGGAGGCTCGAACCCGGCTGCAGGTGACCCTCCAGGTCTGTTTGATACTGAACTACCTGAAGAGGAGGTGAGGGCAGAGATCAGCAGAAGCATCTCCTTTGCTGCTCCTGGTCCTCATGTGCTCCTGGCTGTGATCCAGTCGACCAGATTCACAAATGAAGAAGAAAAATTGGAGAAGAAGCAGCACATTACACTGTGTTCTTATTCACCTGTGGAAACAATCTGCAAGCAGATGGAGTCAGGAAGAAGAAGCAAAAAAGACGGGCAGAGAAGAAGAAGATGTTCCTGAACAAGAACAAGGATAAATAAAAAACCTCTCCGGTCTCTTTGTTCTGTAAGACAGAATCTGTGATCTGCAGTCCCTGAGACTGAACGAGCATTTATGGCTGGTCCATTCATCCAGAGGGAAACGTCTGATTTACACGCAGCAGTGGAACCAGCTCAAAGTGACTGAACTCAGCAGTGAAGGCAGAAGATCAGGAGGATCATTGCTGTACAATGTAACAGTTCTGAGAAGAGATCTTATCAACAAAGTGTCACACAAGACATACCTGAAGGAGGCAGTGGGGTTAAGGACACAGCGAATGTACTCGAAAGGATTCCTGGTCAGTGGAGTGAGGGGAAAATCATTTCTGAGGCCTCTGAAGGATCCTCATAACTTAGATCATTTCTAAATATTTAAAGATACATTTTCTCCTTCCTTTCTGCCGTCCTGGTCTGAGACTTACAGCCAAGGCTGATGTTTGAACTCAGGGCTCGGAGGAGCAAAGACTCGAGGGCAGCAGTAACACAGGACTGGACCCCACCGCAGGACTCTGCAGACACCGTTAGTGATGTTACACCAAAGCCCCGAGGCCTGTGTCAACCAAAGGGGGCGTGGCCAAATGAAGCCTGTGTCCAAGCTCGTTTTGTTTTTCAGAACATCACGTGATCAAAGCAAAACGAGGTCCCGTTTTCTGAAATCACGTGACTGCCTCATCATGTGATCAAGAAATAGAGGAAGTGTTCAGGGTGATCTGAGGACAGCAGCATAATCAGAACACCTGGATCCTCACCTGTGCACATTTGAACTTCAGTTTCAGCACTCCTGTGTTTCCTAAGGCTGGGAAGTTATACCAAAGAGAAGGAATCACCCCCACACTGAATAAATATCAATAAAGCACCCCCCACTTCCACCCAAGCACTTCCTCTAACTGTGTATCCATAAACACACCACGCACTGTCTCCATACTTTATTGATATACCAGAGCTGATCTATTGATACTTAGATACTATGATCAGCATGGATTTATTTAATCTGGTTTACAATACCTCAGATGGAGATACTGACATAATAACTGCATAATTACGCTAAAAGATCTGCCAGACAGCTGTAACAGAACATAATGCAGTACATCAAGTGTCCAGCAGGTGGCAGCACTCCTAAATGAGCCGTTAAATGGGGCTCTGTGTGATCAGGCTTTTGGAGAAGATGCTATACATTCACGGGTCCTCATCACACCATCACTACTGACACAGCTTAAATAACAGCTCCATCTGCTGAGTAAGCCTGAACCCTGAAACTACACACTCTAACCTCACAGCACACAACACATGAGAACAAACTCAGGAACACTGAGAACTTAAATACAGCACCAAACAAGAGAGACAGTCCAAAAACAAGCATCCAGGGGGAGCCCAAGCACAGGGAACAGGATAAAACCGAAAGCACAGGGAGCTGGAACAAAAGCACCGGCACAAGGCTAGAAAAAACAGTCCAAAGCAGGATGTTGGGAATGAGGCCGAACGAAGGTCAAAGCAGCTCAGGGTCTGCCAGGTCCCGGATGTTTCCGTACAAATATCAGTGAAGCAGCCGCAGCGACACGCTGAAACATGAAGCTGCTCCCAGTCAGAAGCTTTCTGGATGCTTCTGACTGCAGGAACAAAACCTGATGCTACTTCTCTGTGTTCATGACTCCACCCACTTTGAGGAACTGTGGTGCTGAAGTGAACACCACCAGTTTCAGAGTGGAGGAACAAACTTTACTCAGTCAGGCCTTTCTGCCTGGGTTTGTCCCTTAAAGTGACGAAAGTGCCGTCGTGCAGTCCTGCATCCGAGCCTGCCGCTCATTGAAGCAGCAGCTCTGCCACCGCCTACATCCAACATATGCAGGAGCTTTTCTGATTACAGGTAACAAGCTGCACCTGTCCTTCATTTTCTACACACTGCAGTCCAACACATCCATCATCACAACCTGACTCAAGGAGGACGCTGCTAATCTCTGCACGAGCGGACCTGCTGAATGCTCAGTGCATCGATGCCGGCACATTCCCAGGAAACTGAGCCAAAACCGTACGGGTGTCCAGCGCCTTACGTTCTTGTTGGGGTTTTTGTGTAGCTGAAGGCCACCTTCAATCTCAGCACACCACCTCTGCTGGTTAACCTGCTTAGTGCTGGTTTCTCCCCTGATGAGGACTTTTCACCCATCCTGTTAAGAACTAAAGTCCAGAATGCCAGCCCACTTTAGGATTATATTCTCCTGTGTGATGGATTGAACAACCCATCTCACCTATGAACATGTGACATACTGACTAAAGGTCATCAGGCTCCGATCACTGAGACTCTGCTGCAGCTTTGGCACCAACCTCTTCTTCTTCTTCTTCTGTGGTGCTTTCTGCCAGGTCCTCCACTCACACTAACACACAGTGAGTGAAACACAGACTGAGATTATTCACCTTCAGATGCTGAGGGTGAGGACGTGTTGAAGCAGGTAGATGAAGGTCAGCCAGACACAGTCAGCGCACTCACCTCTGATCACAGGACAGGTGAGGACAGGTGAGGAGGTTTTTACCTGAACTCATGTTTACAGCAGCAGGGTGGAGTCAGCTGAGGGTGTTTATAATAATTCAATTTGAAATGAATAATTATAATAATTATAAATCAGAGTATAAACTGCTGACACTGCAAAGGTTAGACAGATTTTATGGTCTGGTTTTGGTGAATGATACAAAACTCTTTCTCCTTCATCATCATCATCATCATCATCATCATCATCATCATCATCACTACAACGAGAGAGCAGATTTCTCCATATGATCTTCTCTTCATTGGCTCCCTGTTAAATCCAGAAGGTCTGTAAGAATCAGGCCCCATCTTATCGTAAAGACCTCACCGTACCGTATCAGCTCTCAGACTGCAGCCTGCGATGTGGAACATGGAGGCTGATTTACAGCGTGGAGCGGCTCTGAAGCCTGTCATAGGTGGGAGCTCGCTCTAATGCTTTTAGAGCATGTGCAGCGCCATCGTGTGCCACTGCAGACTGTGACACCAGGGGGCGCTCTGTGCTGCCCCCTGGCTGCAGCAGCGAGTTTGTTAAACCAAGGACATACTGTCCACTTTCACTTCAACCGAGGTTTAGAGTTTGATTCCCACGGGTTAATTAGTTGTTTGGTTAGTGCTGTGTGTGTTGGGAGGATGCTGTTGGTGTCATTCTGATGGTTTAAAGTAAAACACAGACGTTCATGTGAAGAGCTGAAATTTAAGGAACTGTTTTCCTGTTCTGAGCTGCTGTCTCTCAGGGTCACATGACCTGTGCAGGCTTCCTTTATGCTCGCTGTAAAATCAGAGTGAGAAATTTCACAGCTGCATTTGAATGCCTCACCACCTTCAGCGTCATCAGTCCCCTAACAGCCAATTGATCCCATCTACACCACCCTTCATACCTGCACCTGGCCCCACCTGACCCAACCTCCACTTATCTCCTAACCTCAGACCACCGTGGTCACCTCTCTGTCTCTGAAGGCTTCTTACAGTAAACTCTCAGACCTCCCTCGGCTCTCTCACGCTGAGGTCTGTTCCTGCTTCCTCTCATCGATCCATTGGCTGAACTCTTCTCTGAGTGTGGCACCGAACTCCAACCATCTGTTGGAGTCAAAGCTGTTTCTCTCCCCTCTCTCTCACTTCATCTCTGGACCTTTGTTTCCGTGTTTTAAATTGTGTTTTTGGCAGCTGATCACAACTGTCCTATCAGCACACAGCCCTCGTTAACACTTCACACTAACGAGCTGCAAAAGGCCGTTTAATGTGAGGAACAGAAGAGACGCCAAAGAAGAATGCTTTGTTTCCTCTTTCCAACACACTTCAAAGGAAGGAAACACACACACACACACACACACTCACACACACACACACACACACTCACACACACACACACACAGTTACAGATCAGTGACAGAGGTAATCATAGTACTGGGGGGGTGTAATAGTGCAGCAGGGTTGCTCTGTGTGGGTTCATATTCAGGTCTGTATAAACACAAAGTGATATCCGTCAACAAACTGCACATTTAAACCTTTATGCTTTCTGAGCTCTGTGAAGTGTTTAACGATGGTCTGTTGGGTGGATGTTGGTGGTAATCCCCTCTGTGTCCTGATGATGGCAATGTTGTGTAGTTGGATTCACTGATATACAAATGTGTGAGTCTGTGTCCTCTCACAGGTCAGAGATGCATTTTCTTTATAATAACTTTAAAACTTGTGTCAGTCATTACTTTCATATCAGCAATGACATTTAATGCTGTTTATTAATGATTAGCAACTTTGGAATTACACCATTAATTTTTATGATAAAGATTATTACAGTAATTACATGTTGGATTTGGAATAATGTTACAACTCACTAAGAAACTGAAAAAACTTTTATTTACTCTGGAGGAGGCTGTAAAACTTTATAAAAGAGTCTGAAATAAGACAATGAGTCAGACATTTGCTGCTGAACGATGTCAGCAATCCCGAGGGGACCTGTGTTAGCCACTGTTAGCTCCTGTTAGCCACTGTTAGCTCTTGTTAGCCGCTGTTAGCTCCTGTTAGCTCCTGTTAGCCACTGTTAGCTCCTGTTAGCTGCTGTTGGCCAGTGTTATTGATGTAGCTGTTGGATTCTGAGGCTTCCTGAATAAACTAAATTAAACTACATAAACGAAGTAAGAATGTAATCAAAATGTTTATCAGGGTGATTTTAGGACACCCGAGCCTAATGTTAGGCTAACATTATCCTAATGTCACATTCATAAAACCTGATCAGTCAGAAGGCAGACGCCCTTCCTGACCACTCTATTCAAATGGGAGAACATGACAGCTTCCACAAACCTGCTCCTGTGTGTTTTTAATGGATTGATCATAAGTTTATTAGAACACATCAATTTGTTGGAAGATGTAATTAGAGAGTAATCTATTAATTTTTATGAGTACAGTATCCTTCTTTCTGAAAGCAGTATTACACAGTAATAAGCGCTGCATATGTCTTTAGTTACTTTTCAAAACTCTTATTTTGAAAAGTGACTAAAGCTGCCAGTATAAATTTAGTTTGGTGGAGGTTTAAGGTATCAAAAACTGTAATACTCGAAGCATAAGTACGCAGAGTGCTGCGGGGTTATTAAATCAGAGCTCAGTGAGGCGGGGTCTCCACAGGTGGTTATTAAACTGTGACGCAGACATGAAGCTCATGTTTGTCCGATGGACAGGTGTCAATAAAGATCTATGACAAAAATACAAATAAAATCTTATAATAATGATCACAGCTGAGCTCTTCTTTGGTCTTCTGGAAGCTTCCAGTACGGCTGGTGATTCAGGACCAGATCCCATCAGGACTTTCTGTTCACACGATGAATATGAGGCCCATCAGAGCTGTCGAGCCACTCAGGTTCTGATCTGCTCTGCAAATGTTAATCTGAGGCTTTTAATGTGAAAGTCATCAGACAGATGAAGCTTGGCAGCCTGCTGTTTAAAACAACAGCAGTTTATTATGAGTGGAAGATGAAGCTGAAATGATTGATTAGAAACAGGAAATGGGCATGAGGAACGCAGCGATCGATAAATGTGACTCCGATGTAAACGGTGATGATGGTGAAGGTCAGACTGCTGTTAGAAACTTCTGGATTGATTCATAATCATCAGGAATCAGCACATCTAAAAAGAAGAGAATAAATGTGTCCACAGGAATAAACCAGAAAATATACAGATTAACAAGAAATATAAAATATACAGAAAAACGAATTAAAAGAATAAATCAGCAGCCAAGAAACTCACCTGTCACTCACAGCTCCAAAGCCCCGCCCCCGACCAGCGTCCTTCACCCAATGGGAGGCTTGTCCGTCTGTGGCGCCCGCGTGTGATTGGCTGGATCATAATGAGGAGCTGGAGGCAGAGAGCGGCGTGAGAGCGGAGTGGAGTCAGTGTGAGCGTGTCGCGCTGACAGACGCACGCGGGGTCGGATCAAAGCTCAACTCTCCGCTTCTTCTTCTTCTTTCTTCTTCTGTTTTCTGCTCTGACATGGCGGGCTCCTCCACCCCTCCCACCGACCCTCTCTTCCACTCCGACCCTCCTTACAGCGCTCCTAACCCGGCCACGTCCCCGCGCCTCCCCGGAGCGTTCCTGAGCGGCAGAGTCCCGGTCAGCGTGAACGGGACGAGCGGCGGCGGCTGCGGAGGGGCGCCCCCCACACCGAGTGCAGGATGGTGGAGGTGCACGGCGTGAAGGTGGCGTCGTTCACGGTGAACGGCACGGAGCTGATCTGCCTGCCGCAGGTGTTCGAGCTGTTCCTGAAGCACCTGGTGGGGGGGCTGCACACCGTCTACACCAAGCTGAAGCGGCTGGACATCAGCCCGGTGGTGTGCACCGTGGAGCAGGTGCGTGTGCTGCGCGGGCTCGGAGCCATCCAGCCGGGAGTGAACCGCTGCAAGCTCATCACCAGGGCCGACTTCGAGACGCTGTACCGGGACTGCACCAACGCCAGGTGAGCCGGGGCACCGGGAGGCGGGGCTCGACCGATTCAGAGAGCCCAGACCGACTCAGACCTGAGGGATTAATAACCTTACTGTTTTATTAAAAGACACAAAACTGAACAATGAAAGCACAAAAACCTGATTTTTATTTTTTCAGGATGAAATCGATCAGCAGCTCAGCTGACGTCACTAATTAAAATTCAAAATCAGCAGTTTTTAAAACATTTACACTCAGAGATTTATCAGAATTCAGTTTATTTCTGAGAAAATCAGAGAATTGATCCTTTAATATCAGAGCTCAATCACTGCGTCAGTGTTTGGATCTTTGATCGGGTCAATATGGAATCATTAAAGCAGTAATCAATAACAGCATTATCAATTTATTATTTCATGTGTTTCCTCCTGATCACAGCTGATCCTTCAGAATAAAACTGATCAAACTAAATGATCAGCTTATTGATAAATCAGGTTTATTGTTTCAACATCAGAATAAAGCAATGATCAGCCTTTATCAATTGCAGATCAATAACTGAACAGATCTTGGTAGATCAGCTGCACCTGTTTCAGTGACTCAGCCTCCTGTTATTGACACAAACTGAATCCATCTAATTATTGATCACCTCTCAGGTTTTATTGATTTCTGATATTTTCTTGAAATAATCAATAAAAAATTTTTATAATTACATCTTTGTAAAAAATGGAAATTGAAAAAAAACTCATCGATGAACCGACTTCTTTAACAGAGCTGACGGCCGATTGTTGGTTATTCTAAATTGATCACCTCTCAGGTGGGATCAATAATCTGTCAGCTGTGTTTACAGGACGATCACAAACCGCTCAGAACGTGAAAATAATAAACTAAGATTGTTTTTATTAAAACGTGGAGACGTTCTGCTGCAGCCCGACGACACGAGCGTGACATCAGCTGCTCCAGTTTCACATCATTGATCAGATATTTTTGTTTTTATTCACACTGATGAAGAGTGTTTAAGGAAGCTCAGTGATTGATCAGTCATCATAATCAATAACATCAGGCATGAATGTGAGAGCCGCTCTGCTTCCAGCTTTGCTGCTTGTTTCACTGTCTCAGTGTTTCAGCCGTGGATGTCTGCACAATCAATACCACCGATCAGCTGCAGCCTCCTTACATCAGACACTGCACATGAAGATCTAAAAAATACTAAAATATAAAAAGGTCAGAGGTCATCAGAGCTATAATCAATGCCAGCCGGTCTCCTGACCTTACGGAGACGCGTGCTGTCATCACATCTGCTGTCAGGAGTGTGGTAGAACCTGCAGAGTCTCCACGGCTTCCTCCATGAAGTCGGTCAGTCTGGTTCTGAGGGCTGTGTGATGCAGAGAAGGAGAAACCTTTGACAGGTTGTAGAATTAACTGTTTGGTTTGTTTGGTGGGGGCAGGTTTCTAAATTAGGAGTGCAGGTGTGTTTAGTTTTCACCTATAAAACTGAGCGACGGGAGGACCGTGAAGACGTTTCTGAGGACACAGACGTCCCCGTGAGGCAGGAATGAGCTCAGGCCACACAGCAACACAAAGACGAGTTCACACAAACACACAGATTCTCCGTGTCAGATCAAATTAATGTTTGCATCGCCTGCAGGTGTGTGTCTGTGTCTGTGTGTGTGTCTGTGTGTGTGTTTAATCTCATGGAGGTAGGTTTCTGCTGAATGTGGGTCAAAATATTTTTGATTGAATTATGTAAATGAGCTTCAGCTAATTAAAGAATTAACAAAGAGAGGCAGCGTATGTGTTTGTGTGTGTGTGTGTGTGTGTGTGTGTGTGTGAGACAAGTGTTAAATTAGGACTGACAGTGAGGAAATCACAGCTTTACTGTGAACAGGCTGTTTGTGTTAATCAGCTTTAATCTCCTGATTCATATTAAACTGACAATGGATACGTGTGTGTGTGTGTGTGTGTGTGTGTGTGTGAGAGAGAGAGAGAGTTTGTGTTTGATTCCTGTGCTCATTAAACAGTCGCTGTTCAAAGGATGGTGGAGGTTTTTGTAGCTTTGCATTAGAACTGCTGTCAGCGGCTCTCGCAGCCTCACATGGCGCCCGTATTGTCTTCAGTATTTACAGGTGTGTGTGGCTGACCTTCATACAAGAAGACCACACACAGAGCTGAGATGCGATTGGCTGATTGGCAGCTGTCCTTTAGCTGTTAGCCGCTCTGCTGCTCGCTGAGCCCTCGGCCGTGACTGTGGGGTATCACCCAGGACACCCTGGTTCATGCCCTCTAAGGGCTTTGTTTCTCTTTTTCACTTCTGCTGACTGGTCAGGTTTAGACACAAAACTACCTGGATACGGCAAGCAAAGGTGGTTTGGGTTAAGCCACCGCCCATTAACAACAGTAACAATGCTCTCTGACAGACAACGACAGATAGTTCCCCGCCAGGCACCACACTAAAAGCACACCTTATGAACCAGTTTGATTGGTCAGTCACATCATCAGCATGCCTTAAGCTGCCGGATTTTCAAAATAAAAGCCCACTATTTAGTTTTTTAATGTTACCTCTCTTCAGCTTTTCTCAGCAGCCAGTTTATCTCCAGCTTCTTAATACTAAGGAACACACCTAGTCCTGCAACAGTAATCCCACCACAGTCTACCTATAATAATAATAATAATAATAATTAATAATAATAATAATAATAATAATATTATTATTGGAGTAATTAATAATTGCCTTTCTGGGCATGTATGTGTTTTATATTGTTGCCCCTCCTCCGCTGACAGCACGCAGACACAATGATGTGTTTCACAGACAGTTGGTGTGAATTATGCGCTGCTAGCATTGTGCTAATGCAGCTGACCGGCTGATTAGGGAGGATGGCCTCACTCCATGGCCTCTGCTTCCAAACATGACTGCAGTACGCCCCCACAGAAACGCCCACGTGTGTTCCTCCAGGCTGCAACTCACAATCTTAAATGTGCACAGTAAGACTGTAAACGACCGCAATGAGACATAAAGCAAAAATATGCACAAACACAAACGGAGAAAATGACAAAAAATGAAAAACTACACAAACTTATACAAACGAAAGACCAACGTGATGCTGAGGAGAGCAAAGACTGACCTCACACACTTCTCAGTTTCTGCTCCTGCAGTTTGTTGGTTCAGCATTTTCAAAAGTACCCAAACTGGTCTCAGTGGGTTACACTGGGTTCACTGTGTGTGTGTGTGTGTGTGCATGCGCTACATAAAGGACATCTTGTCCCAGTTTAATTAAGTGTGGAAACCCCAAACACACACAAACACACAGCCTGTCCTGAGGAATTTAATTTACTGTGTGTGGGCGGGTTGTGTCAGACCTGTCAATCAAACTCTGACCTCTGGGTACCCCCACGACTGTATGTGTGTGTTAGGATTATCAGGTTTGTGTCCTGATAATGCATCAACCAGGGCAGAGTTTCAGCAGGTGAGGTAACTCTGGAACTTTAAAATACATGTATTCTGATTACTCTGTGATCTGCACAGGTAAAGCTTCTTTATGTTATAAACTGAGGAGTAATATTTCATAAAATTAAAGTAACACATTGTGGACCTGCTGCATGAGGACATGACTGAAGCAGATTATTTTTTTAACCTTTGGTCTGATTGTTTTCTGTTTCTATGATTTTAATTCAGTCTGATTACCTTTTATTTTGGTTCTAATTCTTTGTCACTGCCGCCTTTGACTTAATCTTCTTTCTCTTGCTGTTGTACTAAAATAGCTCAATTCCTGCATCACTTCCTGTTCTGCAGGTAAACAGGTAAATCTCAATGTGTATGATTAGTAGTTGTGATGTTTTAGTTCCTGATGTGTGTTTCCTGTCAGTAAAGCTGGTTCCGTCTCTCTGCACGGACCACGCGGTGCGTCTCTGAAAGTCTTCCCTGGGGACGATGAAAGGCCTTCAGCAGAGACGAGATGAAACAGATTAATTCATGAAGTTAAAACACGATATTAACCTGGAATATTAAAAGTGAGCAGGGAGTAAGAAAGGCAGCTCCTTGTTAATTATTCACTGCTGCTATTTAAGGTGGAATCTTTTAAGGCGGTCAAGCCTTCTTTAATGGAGCACCCCACCGAGTTTCTAATGTATTTGTTCCTCTCAGCTCTCGTCCAGGTCGGCCTCCGAAGAGAACTCTGGGTGTGGCCTCCATGACTGATGGCCCCAGGCTCCTCCCACACAGCCTGTTAAGCCCCACCCTGCTGTCTCAGAGAGGTGAGTGAGACAAACGATTAATGATGACGTGATTGATGATGAGGAGATAACAGCTTCATCTGCTCTGAGCACTAAACTCAGTTCATGCTGAAAAAAAAAAAACAACATTTTAAAAAGTAAAAAATAAACAAAGTACTGAAACTGAAAACTGAAATTTGAGGTGCTGTTAGTTATAACAAATATTCATCCACCCACCCATCCATCCACCCATCCATCTTCTTCCACTTCTCCGGGGCCAGGTTGCAGGGGCAGCAGCCTGAGCAGAGAAGCCCAGGCCTCCCTCTCCCCAGCCACCTCCTCCAGCTCATCCGGAGGGAACCCGAGGTGTTCCCAGGCCAGTCAAGAGATATAATCTCTCTAGTGTGTCCTGGGTCTGCCCCAGGGCCTCCTCCTGGTAGGACATGCCCAGAACACCTCACCCAAGAGGCCCCCAGGAGGCATCATAATCAGATGCCCAAAACACCTCAACTGGCTCTTTTCAATGTGGAGGAGCAGCAGCTCTACTCTGAGCCCCTCCCTAGTGGCTGCACTCCTCACCCTATCTCTAAGGGAGAGGCCAGCCACCCTTCACACTCAGCTCCCTCTTCACCACAACAGACCAGTGCAGCGTCCACATCACTGCAGACACAGCCCCAATCCGTCTGTCAATCTCCTGCTTTATTCTCCCGTCACTCGTGAACAAGACCCCAAGATACTTGAACTCCTCCACCTGGGGCAGGAACTCATCCCTGAGCACCCCACCCTTTTCTGGCTGAGGAGCATGGCCTCAGACTTGTAATGCCAGCCTCTTCACACTCGGTTGTGAACCATTCTACTGTGAGCTGGAGGCCACCACCTGATGAAGCCAACAGGACTGCATCATCTGCAAAGAGCAGAGACGAGATTCTGAGGTCACCAAGGCGGAAGCCTTCCACCACCTGGCTATGCCTAGAAATTCTGTCCATAAAAAGGGTAACAAAGGATAGCCCTGGCCATTGTTCTTCTTGAATCTGAAGTTCGACTAACGGATGGGCCCTCCTTTCCAGCCCCCTGGTATAGACTTTACCAAGGAGGCTGAGGAGTGTGATCCCCCAATAGTTGGAGCACACCCTCCGGTGTCCCTTCTAAAAGATGGGGACCACCAACCTGGTTTGCAAATCCAGTGGCATCACCCCAGATCTCCACTTGATGTTGCAGAGGTGTGGTCCTACTGGGAGACTTCAACACTCATGTGGGCAATGACAGTAAGACCTGGAGGGGCGTGATTGGGAGGAACGGCTTGCCTGATCTGAACCCAAATGGTGTTTTGTTATTGAACTTCTGTACAAACCACAGTTTGTCCATAACGAGCACCATGTTTGAACATAAGGATGTCTGTAAGTGCACGTGGCACCAGGACACCCGAGGACACAAGTTGATGATCGATTTTGTAATCATATCATCAGATCTGCAGTTGTATGTTCTGGACACTCGGGTGAAGAGAGGAGCTGAGCTGTCAGCTGATCACCACCTGGTGGTGAGTTGGATCGGGTGGTGGGGGAGGATGCTGGACAGACCCAGCACACCCAAATATACTGTGAGGGTGCGCTGGGAACACCTGGCAGGAGCCCCAGTCCGCACGATCTTCAACTCCCAACTCTGGCAGAACTTCGACAGCATTCTGAGGGAGGCTGAGGACATGGAGTCCGAATGGACCATGTTCTGCACCTCCATTGTTGAGGCTGCAAGGTGGTTGGTGCCTGTAATGGTGGTAACCTCCAAACCATCACCGGAGGTAAAGGGAGCCATCAAGTTGAAGAAGAAGTCTTATCAGGCTTGGTTAGCATGTGGGACTCCGCAGGCAGCTGGCAGGTACCAGCAGGCCAAGCGGAATGCAGCTCAAGCGGTGGCCGAAGAAAAAAAACTCGGGTGTGGGTGGAGTTTGGTGAGGCCATGGAACAAGGCTTTTAGACAGCCTCGAAGCGATTCTGGCAAACCATCAGGCGACTCAGGAGGGGAAAGCCATGCTCCACACGGTGTATAGTGTGAGTGGGGCGCCGCTGACTTCAAATGAGACTATAGTCGGGCAGTGGAAGGAATACTTCGAGGACCCCCTGAATCCCACTGAATAAAATGTAATGTAACATGGCAGATGGTGAACACTCAGAGGTCACCATCTTAACTGAGGCAGCAGCGTTTGATTAGCCTCAGAATCAATACATCATCACAGATGGAGGCGCACAGGTGACCTCAGCCTACCGATAGAGAAAGCTGCAGGGTTTGGGTCACAGTGCAGCATGATGAAAATCATGTTGTAACGAGAGGAAGGCCAGAGTTTATTGTTCCACAGAGATGATGGCTGCTCTGTGGTGTTGTGGGCGGGCTTTAGGGGCCGGGGCCCGCCCACTTGAACATCCTGTCTGCCCGTGAGAAGCATCAAAATAAATAAAGTAAAAAATAAAAAGTTACATCTTTTAAGGTGATCACAGATGAATTCTGACCACACTGACCCGTACCTGTGAAACATGAAGCAGTTGAGCAGCAGATGAAGAAACTCACCTGTATCTGTGCCGTATCCTGCAGTGGGAGGTTCCCTCAGGTTGAGTCTGAGCTTCCTGCTGCTGTTTATGACATATTTACAGTCTCTGTGGGAGAACTCATTCCTTATGAGGTTGTTAACAAATAGGTCAGCTTTTGCATTTTTAATCAGAGTTTTAATAAGAGGAAGGCTGTGCAGTAACCGGTTACAGCTTCCAACATTTCCTCCTGAAACCAAAGTAAAAACTTAAGAACGATGAGACGGCAGGTAGTTTCTCTGAGCTGGTTTCTGTTGAGATGATTGAATCAATTTACAGCTCATGCATCGCTGATGTCACCCAGCAGCCTCTCTGTCACCTATACCACAGTAATCCCTGATGTTCATTCGATCACACTTTGGATCTGTGTTTCAGTGGATGGATGGCACGAACTGGTCTAGGACTGTTTCCCTAACTTATACCTGAGTGTTCTCATTTGTAACAAACAGAAGCACTAAAAACATAAATTTCTCTCAAG
Source organism: Pterophyllum scalare (assembly GCA_024447675.2). Lineage (NCBI taxonomy): Eukaryota > Metazoa > Chordata > Actinopteri > Cichliformes > Cichlidae > Pterophyllum > Pterophyllum scalare. The sequence continues at coordinate 7,190 of JAMQGT020001559.1, read as the reverse complement.
AAAAACTGCGACTGTCCAAAATCAGAATCCTGCAGCCGCTCGATGGTTTCATCATTTTTATTATTCATAATTTTAAGCTACAGACGTTTGGAGACAGAGTCAGAGAGGCTGAGATGGTTTGGACACGTGCAGAGGAGGGAGGGTGGAGCTGAAGATGGAGCTGCCGGAGCTCAAAGGAGGTTCATGGATGGAGGACATGCAGAGGGGGAGATGGAGGCAGATTACACGATGTAACACAATGTTTGTTTTTAATGGTAAAACAATAGAAAACATCCATTAAACTTTGTGTTTAATAATCGAGGCGATTCCTGAAACTTCAGCAAATTCTTCTGAACTCTTAAACTTTGGTGTTTGATCTGAACAGTTAAAGAAAGATTTGATCAGAATGAATATTTGTTACATCAATTCATTATTTTTTCCTTTTAAATGAATTTTCTACCATTATTAGAACAGTTTGAAAAAAGGTTCAAAGCTAAACGAAAATTGAGTTTGGTGTGAAAAACTGTAAAATTATTGAATCACTAAATCAAAGTTTTGGGATCAAATATTATTTTAAGTTTTTCATGTACAGAAGAAGAAAAGCTGCTTAAACCAAAGACAAAAGTGGAAATTTGTTACCTGTGTAATCTGCTGTGGCGCCCCCTAAAGGCAGCAGACAGAAAGAAGAAAACATTTTAAATGTTTTCCTGATTTCATTTTTATTTTTCCGCCAATAAACATGGCTGGAGTGAGAGTGAGCAGCTTTAAGGAAAAACACATTCATGATCTTCTTAAGCAGCTTTAAAGCTCATGAGAAGATGAAACACACACACACACACACACACACACACACACACACACACACACACACACACACACTGCTTCGGGTGAGACTCCAATCTGTCAGTCACTTTGACAGCTGCTAATTAAGCCTGCTAATTATAGCAGTAATCCCACAGTCGGCGTGTGCAGTAACTCTGAGTGATGCTCAGGCGGACGACAGCCAAACATCATCATTCGGTTTCTTTATTAACTCACCAACAGTCTCCATCAGGCAGCGTTCAGGGTCAGATCTGCACCGCGGGCCAGCAGCTCATCAGGGATGTTAAAGATCGTGTTTCATCAGGACTCTGTGACTGGGGTCCACCGCAGGGTTGGATGAGCTGTGAGCTGCTTCTCTGAGTTTGTACTTTAGTACCATAACTAACATGTGCACTGCACAGTTTAGCCTTCAGGTGACCCCAGAGCCATGTACTTATTAACATATTATTAATTATGAAAATGTTTCCTAAACAGTTTTTCAGGAACTGGTCCGCTGGTGTGGAGAGGAGAGCAGGAAGTGGAACTGTTACAGGCTCTGATCTGATTGGTTTGGTAATCCTTCCATAATGAGGCATCCTGTTTCTCAGCATGCTCTGATGTGTAAATGGTAATTTAAATACCTTTCTCTGCAGTACTGGCCTCCTGTGGACGCAGTAGAAGCTTCCTTTCACCTGCTCCCTGATTCACAGCGTGTAACTCCACATTTGATTTCATAGATTTATGGTTTTTACACCAATACTTCCTGATACAATCCCAGAGGGATTCATGTCTCTTGCTGGGATTAAACCAATAACCTTTCATTAATTATGCAGGTATGTAAACCAGTACACTGTGATCTTAGTGTTCAGTACAGATGTTATCCTTTGTGGCCCACCGTGCTTCATAAAAACAGTCAGTCAGCAGTTTTATTAGTTCAAAGCAGTAGACCGGCTCTCAGCAGTCTTCATTAGCTCAGCTCTGAGACTGGGAAACAGCCTTCCTCCTTCCTCACTGACAGCATAACTACGAACACCTCCTCTTTCTGACTTCTTCACTCTAGCTTTAGTTTGCAGATGATGTGTTTCCTGTGGCTCAATAGTGTAGTGGATCAGTGAGGTGGATCAGTGAGGATCAGTGTGGTGGATCAGTGAGGATCAGTGAGGTGGATCAGTGAGGATCAGTGAGGATCAGTGAGGTGGATCAGGGTGGATCAGTGAGGTGAATCAGTCAGGATCAGTGAGGTGGATCAGTGAGGATCAGTGAGGTGGATCAGTGAGGATCAGTGAGGTAGATCAGGGTGGATCAGTGAGGTGGATCAGTGAGGATCAGTGAGGTGGATCAGTGAGGTGGATCAGGGAGGATCAGTGAGGTGGATCAGGGTGGAACAGTGAGGATCAGTGAGGTGGATCAGTGAGGATCAGTGAGGTGGATCAGGGTGGAACAGTGAGGATCAGTGAGGTGGATCAGTGAGGATCAGTGAGGTGGATCAGTGTGGTGGATCAGTGAGGTGGATCAGGGTGGATCAGTGAGGATCAGTGAGGTGGATCAGTGAGGATCAGTGAGGTGGATCAGTGAGGAGGATCAGTGAGGATCAGTGAGGTGGATCACACACCGCTAAATGAAAGTGTTCTGGTTGGATTTAAGCAGGAACATAAATCCATGTGGAGGTGTGACAGGAAGAGGAGCTAGTGTTTAAAAGCCAAACTGGTCTCCCTGCTGTGTTGAGTCTTTGTGGAAGAAGCAGCTTCCTGTCTGTGATGTCAGACTCTTTTTGCTTTCCTTTTTATCTTCTGTGCAGCCGTTTGATCCCAGTCTGCTGAAACAGTCTGATCCCACCTGTTTGTTCATAAATGCCTCTCTTCCACAAGCTCCTGCTCGTTTCCTTTGTTTTCCATTATTATTTTGTTGGCCCAAAAGCCCTGTGATGTCATATGTATGCGACACAAACACAAACAGTGGCTTCGCCCAGCTTCCTCTGGATTCTGTCATCAGCCGAGCACACACACATCTGTCGGTTTGTGTGCAGATGTTTCTCTTGCTGCCGGGTTTCAAAAAAATGGGTTTGATTCTTGTGAAGGAGTCGCTTCTCTAATGACCTCACTTCCTGGCCAATGAGACGCACACAGGCTGTTGGCATCACATTTTTGGCCCTAGCTGAGTAGGTACTAAAAAAAAAGCACCTGGTACCAGGTACTAGCACCTGATGGAAAAGCCTATAAACCGAGGGCACGAGTGGAAAAGCGGGGCTCAGTCATTCAAACTTAATGCAGCAGGCTGTTTCAAACAGCTGGTTCTCTGTTGGGGGGGGGGAGTCATCAGCAGCCACTGTTGAGCCTCGATGAGCTCATAAAATACAGGAGCCTACACCACCTGTCATTGGGTGAATCTGGGCCAAAGAGCAGTATCCGTGGCTTTTATTTTGACAGTCTATTTCTAGGTTAGGCGGTGGTTTTAAGTCCCTCGGCGTGGCTTCCCTTTCTGCTTATAATCGCTCCTCAGAGTTTATTACAGAAACCTTTGAGGTGTTGAAAGAAGCAAAGAGGAAACATGATGCTGAGATGCAGCCGACTGAGCTCAGAATAAACAGACAAATAAGAAGCAGAGGCAGAAATAAACACGTGTCACTTTGATGAATTCGTCCTGTTTCCTGTCTAAATTGTATCCAGTGAAGGACGAGCAGCTGCTTCCTGTCGGATCGGCGCTGCCGTCCTCTGCAGGACACCGAGACTTTCCCACCCCACATTTTAATTAACTGTGTGTGTGTGCAGAGTTAATCACTGCCGTTTGATCTCTGCGTCTCTGACCCCGCGGTGTTTAATAAAAGCTGGACTGTGTTTTCATTAAGCTGTCAGGTCTGTCAGCGAGGTGACGGAGGTGAGGGTTCGGTATGCACGCCGTCCTCGCCGTGACCGGCCGAGCGTCTCGGCTCGATTAAAGCTGAAGCATCACAGAGATGCTTTGTTTCTCCCTCAGAGACTCCGGCAGCCTGAAGATCACCCAGCATTTAATAAAGTCAGGAATCATCCAAACCATGTACAGCTCAGCAGCACTGAGGCAGCAGGCAGAACCCTCAACCAGCACCAGGTCTGTTCAGGATCGTTGTCCGCAGGCTTCACCCGACACAGCCAGTCTCCATTACTGTCCATGCACTCATCCACAGTGTGAGTGTGCCCCTCCCCCCGACCCCGCCGAGTCCTCCCAGCTCAGATCAGCGTGGCCTTCAGCCGGACAGCTCTGATCCGAAGTTTGGAATGACTGCTGTGAATGCATTAACCTCTGAGGCCGTGTTTGAACATGAATATGTGAAAGAAGCAGATATTTAAGTTTTAGTCAGAGAACCATCAGGAAACTTTGGACAGCAAAACTGAATTTTCTCAATTTTTGGGACAGTTTCATGATTAAAAGTATTCTGCATGCTTTATTTTACAATACTGAGAAATTTAACTGTAACATTCAGAACTTGTCTCTTGTCATGTGATGTTCATGGTGCTCAGGATGCTCGAACTTTGGACCAGAACATCGTTAATAATCAGAGACCGCCGCGCTCCCAATGTTCTAAAAACCTGGGATGACTGACCCGGGATGAGTCCTGGCCCAAAAAACCCAGGCTGGATATTTGATATGAATACTCTGTGAAAGGAACTGTTTAAGCAGGGCAGTAAATGCTGCCCCAGCTGCTTGCTGTAGGTAGAAATAATGAGCAGCCGAAGCACCTGTTTCCTGCTCACTGTCAGGGAGACTGCAGCTCCACCAGAAGCTACAGCAGCTTCATCTTTGCTGCTGCTGCTGTTTTAAACATTTAGCTGAGAAAATTTTAGAAGCGTTTATTCTCACACCTGAGATTTTACAGTCTGAATGTGTTCCTGCAGCAGCTCCTTTGTCCTTTTCTACAAGCACAAACTTTTATTTCAGTCACCTTTTATTTTCCATCTATCGTGCCCATATTAGAAAAAGAGAATTGGGCCTTTCTGGGCCTCTGAGTTGAAGTAGTACCTCGAGTGCTGCTCTGTGTGTCAGCTTTAGGCTGAGACCAGACTTCCACACCCTCAGCAAATCTGAGTTAATTATACCTGCACTCAGACTCAGGTGACCACCCTGATGCTAACAGTTTCCCCTCGCTTTTTTGCGCTACGCTAGGCTAATCACGCTTCTGATATCACAGAATCTGCTGCAGGAACAACAAGATTCAAACTTTCTTTGTGTTTTTGTTCGTCAGGAGGAGTTTAACGAGCCGCAGGGAGGGCCGACTGCTTGTTAGCAGGAGTCCCTCGTTAATACTAATCGAGTTAATTAGTGGAGCCAATTAACTGGGCCAAGTGGCTGCAGGGAGAGAGACGTGGGCGAGCAACACCGGCAGTCACTGGAGACTTTCAGGCTGCTGGGTTTGTTAATTATTAATTATTGATCAACTCAACTCAGTCAGCAACTTCCTAAAAACACTAACCTTCATAGCCTCCTCCTCCTCCTCCTCCTCTCTAGGAATGAAGTACTTTTATAACCAACAGTAAAAAAAAAAAAAAAAATACGATTCAGTTTAGCTCTAATTTTTTAATAAACATTCACAACAAAGATGAACAAGCGCTGCAGGGTGACATCATTTCCTGTTATGTTTACAGGAGACAAAATCCAAACCTTCCTGGTGTGAGTGCAGCAGCGCCCCCTTCAGGGTGTACTCTATCATCATTCTTTGCTTTCCTGCCTTCAGGTTTGACGGCGGCGGCGATGACCGAGGCTCTGAAGCTGCAAAAGATGAGGATGCTGATGCGTTTCCATGGCAGCAGTGATCAGCAGCGACATCACAGCGGAGCCGAATCAGAAAACGATGACACAGGTTTGATTCCTTCAGTTTGTTCTGGTCTGAATGTCCAACAATCAAAAGAGAGCACCAGAATCTAAACCTTTGTTCCCTCAGCAGGAGGCAGTGAAGGATCCTGGGAAAAAGAGCAGCAGTTCCTTTCCCCTCCTTCCTCGATTGTAGCGCCTCCTGCTGGTTCAACATCTCTACACTTCAACACTTTGCAGCAGCAGAGCTCGCTATTAGCCAACCGTGAGTCACAGCTCTCCTCTGATTGGATAACTGACTGTTGTTAGCTTATCATTACAGTGCATAAATATTTGGTAACCTCGCCCTCTTCATTTTCCTCTCCTCAGGCCTGTCGGACCTTCCTTTCATGGTGATGCCACACCCCCTCCTCCCTGTGGGCTTGCCTTCTGCCAGTGTTGCTATGGCGATGAATCAGATGAGTCAGCTCAGTAGTTTAGCAAACATGGCCGCTGTGTCACGGGTCCAGACAGAAGAGAGCAAGGTGAGTCTAGCAGCGGCAAAAATAGCACAGCTAATGCTATCGGAGCTAACACTAACGGCCTCCTGTGTGTTCAGGAGTCTCCTATAGGAAGCCCCTCCCCATGCCCCACTCCAAGTGACGATGAGCTACACCCCCTGGAGCCAACCAGCCAATCCCCTTCCAGGGCATCTTCATCTGCGTCATCATCACCCCCTCCTCCAGCACACATGCCAGAGCTGGGTAACCACTCACAGCTTTGTGCTTTCTGTCCCCAAAAGAGGTCAAGTCCTCGCAATGTGACTGTAACATTATGTCCCCACCACACATGTAAACAAGAACACTCACAGTAAGTAGTGTGTCATTGTGAGAAGAGCTGCTACAGTCACTGCTCTGCATGTTTCCACAGATGGTGAACCAGAAAACATTAAAAAGGCTTTGAAAGGAAAAGGTGAGTGTGTGTGTGTGTGTGTGTGTGTGTGTGTGTGTGTGTGTGTGTGTGTATGTGTGAGTGTGAATGTGTGTGTGTGAGAGAGAGGATGGAGCAGATGGTACATGAACAGTAACGTATCCTGAGGCGTTTGGATACAGACTCCAGTCCTTCTCATATTTTATTGATGTCTCTGGGTTTATGGCCCTGATTCAGTCATCCTGCATCTTTTAATACTCTGATCGACTCAGTATCATCAGCGGTCGGTATTTAATTGTAATTTACAGGAAGAGTTTTCGCTGGATTTTCCAGGAAAGTCCTAGTGAGGTCGTGTAGTCTCAGCCCAGGACAACCAGCAGATAATGTTTGGACAGACTTCAGTTTCATCATTACACTGTTAACCACGCCCCTTTCACATGCTTCCTGTACAAAAGCATTCAAAGTCCAGATCAGGTGTCAGATGCCCTCTGGTGTTTGTATCAGCGGTGATCAGCCAGCCCACTAAAGTAGGTGATGCAGTGACACTGATAGGATAGTATGGAGATAATGTAAAGCGGCCCATCCACCACTTTAATCATACTCTGGATCTTGTCCTGACATGTGGCATAGAAACTGAAGACTAACAGGGACTTGGAAGAGAGAGACCTAATGTTTAATAATCCACATTTAATTGTTTTATTCTTTTGTGCAGTTGATGA